>DWJQ01000767.1:0-12811 GCA_018248915.1 Hesperia meskei straton
CGAGTATGTATGTGATATTGTCAGAACTGCACAGTGTTTGGATATGGGAGTCTATAACAGGTTGTAAACACGTGCGCCAAATTTCATTAGTGTATGTATGTTTGTCGACGCAAAACTCAAAAACTATTTGTTGGATTGAAATGATTTCCTTTTACTTGTGTTGGGTAGGTATGTTCCAACTTAGGGATCAGTACAAGTTTCATCAAAATCGGTTCAGTAGTTTTAGAGATAAACGGCAGGGGAAAAGGGAAAGCACTGTCTGTGGCAGATTCCACTTTCAAGTCGGTTAAATTTTAAAATTACTTGTTAAATAACATGTGTCAGAATGCACCTAAACCAAGCAGCTGGGTTGTCGCAAAAAAGCAAACCCAATTTCCACGATGAACGCGATGAAGACAAGATTGTCTAACACTTGTGTAAGTAAAATGATGTGCACCGTTGAAAACATAAAAGGAATTAGGTATGTATACCTTTTTTCACATCGGGTAGGTAAATTACTATGAAGAAACTCACATTCCGCGAAAAAAAATTTTTTTCATTAATTTTCGTAGTAAAAACATACATTTCTTACTAGTGTCGTGTGATGTAATACAACAATATTGCAACATTAATGCTTACGTAACTGTCTTATAAACGTGTCCACAATAACCGAAACTAAAAGTAGGAAAAAATAATTCCGCATGACAAAAACACGTATTATCCATCCAAGTCTCAATTCGCCTGTTTACGTTAAAATAGCGAAAGGCACGCGATTAATCGTCCAAGAGTGATTATTCGACGAAAGGTTTTGTTGTCCTAGGTCATTGCCATTCGGAGAGCTTTTTATCTAATAGCCGAGAGACGAGCATTCGAGCCATCTGATTACATCAGTCAGTCACACCATACACGTTACTGACGCATTGTTGACTAAGAACGTAAGCTTACTCTAGTCGTTTTTTGGTCGACTCAAGCAAGATTATGGTTGCTACTCAGGGATCTTTACTGAATGTATCTTCTCATATTATTACATGCTACTTTTCGTGCACCCTGCCTATTTCTTGCTGTTTATTTTGTCATCTCCCCGAAGGTTTAAATCTGCTTTATCTAACGGATAATTTTTTAACGTAAATGTTACCTTTTTAGAGTGTACAATAAAGAGCACTTATACCTGTAAGAGTACCTACATATACCTATATGTGTCTACCAGTTCTGTGCTTTGTCCCTAGTAGGATTAAATATATTACCAACGTGTTCACTGAACGGCGAAGGTCCTTAACTTAGATTACCCTATCACCTCGAACGCTAGAGTTGTTTGTGGAGTCCCTCCTCAGCAAGGCGATGCAGGTGACCCTCTCGAGGAACGCCAAGACCCTGAGTCCGTCGCACGTCAAGCAATGCATCTTGGCTGAATCCCGGTTCGACTTCCTCAAGGATTTGGTGAGTTAACTTTTTTTAAACAAAATTGCCGTAAGGTCTACTGAAAGAGAAAAGAACGCATTTGTCGATAAGTTCAAACGGCGAACTTTTCTATTAAATAAGGTTATGTAACGTACGTAAAAAATGTGTCTTGAATAAAGTGTTAAAATGATAATATACATTTTAAGAAACCAATTACCGTTACTGACAAAATAATTGATATTTTTTTAGGTGAAAAATATACCAGATGTTTCGGCGGCAGAGGAGAAAGAAATGATGAGTGCTGAGAGCTCACCCAATTCTTCTAGGTAATGGTTAATTTAACATTATCTTCTTACACATGGGCTACGCCCACCGTATGTACTACTGTAAAAATTTGCCTTCAAAATCTGATTCGATATAATAATAACATCACAAAAGATGATACTGGAAAAATAAAGTGTCTGGGATAATCTAGGGCAAGTCATCTGCCTAAATAGCTGAGTGACACGCAGGCCACTGGATGCATGACGCGGTATACTAGACTATGAAACTAATGAACGTTTTTTTGTCATTATATTATGCAACAGATCAAAGGTTCATCTACTTTGTAAGAATCCGCGAGTCGCGACTACGTCCCTCCTCCCCAAATGGGAACATGCAACGAACCAGTGTTACTGTATGTTTTAGTTGAAAGAAATAAAATATTATTGACAATTTCCTCAGTTCATGTTGTTTTTTTAGGAATATCATTTAAGCTCTATGTTTATTTCTTCGATTCCAGATATTCAGACATGACAGTGCCGCCACGTAGGATAGCTCGGGAGGATTCAAACAGTTCGAGTAGCTCCGATCTTCGACTGCAGCAAGTCCCTAGGGAAGGGCTGAAGCGGGGCCTCTCATCGGACACCGAGCGCCGAGAGACCGTGACCTCGGGAGCCCTGGGCGAGGTGGCCATCGACCTAACGAAACGACCAGAGGAGAGGCCAGTGCGCACTGCCAACTTCTACCAAGAGACGCTAGTGACCGACGAACTGCAGCACCGCAGTGTGATCACTCTGAACCCCACCTATGCGACCCCGCAGCCTTCCACGTCTACCTCCGCCCACAGCTTCCCGGCCTTGGAGCCGCTGAAGAAGGTCGTGATACCCGTGCCAAAGCCTGAACACAAGTTCCAAGTAAGTAGAAGCTCGCCCCCTCGCACGCCCGGTACGCCGATGTCCCCAGCACCGGTGACCCCCGTCAATCCAATCCTGAACATAGACTTTTCTAAAAACCTGGGTAAACCGGAGATCAAAGTCCTGGACACCGCGGTGGCTGGCAGGGTAGAACTCCAAAAAGTCCCCAAAAACTCCAAACTCCAGAGGCAAAATTCTAAAGCAAAAGATGTCAAAAGACCCGAACCCAAACCAGCACTGGTGACCCCGGTCGATATCGACCATCTCAACTCTGGTAACCTGCAAATAGACGAAGACTATGATACCTGAATGTTCGTGTGTAAGTTTGTTTGTTTTTATTTTTTGTTGTGCTATGTTTTTAGTGATACGCCGTGGTAACTGTTATCCAAATAGGCTTGGACTTTTCTAATTTTAATAATATACTTATGACTTAAGATTAATTTGCTGAAAATAACAAATTACTAAAAACGTAATAGACTGATCATACATCGAATAATATAATATAAATTATATGTTTTTATATCTACAAGTTCAGACAAAATAGCTGGGAACTAAACCTGATAATTGTAAAGCGATTTAGATATTTTTTGTTTGTACAAGAATCATTTGTCCAATTATTTGAATGAACTGTGCTGTATAAATAGGGTTGTCAACTGTATGTTTGTATCATTATGTCCTAATAAAGATAAAGATATATATAATAAAAAAAATCATAGAAGGGTTCTTTAACTTTGTAAAAATGTAATAAAATAAAGCTCTGCAATGCAATTATATGTTATTTTACAAACTGCGTCAGAAGGTCAGTACTGTTTATTACACGAAGCTGGCAACCCTGTAAAAGAATTGTATTTTAAGTACGTTTAGTAATAAAATTGATGAATTCTGCTTAAATAGAATAAAGGCATGAATATCTATATACTTGTATATATAAAAGCGAAAGGTCACTGACTCACTCATCACGAAATTTCAGAAACCGCTGAACGTATTGAGATGAAATTTGGCAGGGAGGTAGTTTGTAGTTAGAAGGTATCCGCTAAGAACGGATTTTCTGATATTCCACCCGTAAGGGGGTCTAATAGGGGTTCAAAGTTTATATGAAAGTTGGTCAATTGTAAACCAGGTATTATGAAAATTGGGATTTAGAATTATGATAAGAAATAATGAAAAACCTGTGTCAAAGTTTTTTAAAAATCAACTCCTAAATAGGTAAAATAGGGGTTGAAATGTAATTTATTTTAATTGTCTCTTTGTACACGCTAATCTCAGGATCGTCTCAACGGATGTTAATAGGACTTTCACTGAGAGATAGAGGAGCTTATATTTTTATATAGCGGGCTTATATTTTTATGGGACTTTCTCTGGAAAATTGTGGACAAACTTATCAATAGGTTATTTTTTATCCCGTAATTTCCGCGGGATCAGGAATCGCGCGGGAAAAACTCCTTTGCGCGAAGTCGCGGCTTAGATTTTTTATTTATTTATGGGATTATCACTGGGAGATACATGAGGTTATGGAGCAACCTTATATTTTTATCCTGGAATTCCCCCGGGATTGGGATTCACGCGGGAAAAGCTCCTTCCTATTAGCGAATGAAGTCGCGGGCTCAGATTTTTATGGGATTTTCACTGGGAGGTAGAGGAGGTTGTGAAGCGTCATATAGGCTACTTTTTATTCCGGACATCCCACGGGATCGGAATTCACGCAGGAAAAACTTTGTGACACACTGAGTTCCACGCGGGCGGAGCCGCGGGCACAGGTAGTATGTATATATTCATGCTGTTATTCATTAACAAATTACGTATTTATGTATATATAGATATAATATTTATGACTAAATGAAAATATGTAAGGTGACCTCGTTCTTAAAACGCATACAATTATTAGGTGAATAACATTATTTAAAAACTTTCACTATTTTTGTATTGTGTGAAGAAACCTTATTTGGATAACAATTTCACTAATTTTGTTTACCATGTTAAGTGTTAGGTACACACGCGGTAATTTTGATATTGTTTTTATGTGTACGACGAAGTTTTAGTTGTATGTGTGAGTGAATTATATGAATGTTATTGTTAGGTACTTCATAAGATGAGATTTGAATGTTCTTATTATAGTCTGGTTGCTCAAATCACATATTCTCAAATAACACCATCGATTTAATCCTAGACAAAAATTATACACAAAAATTTATAAGACATGATATACATAAATATTTCACTGAGTTGCACTTAAAAAGCATCTTTGTTGCCAGTTTTTGCGTGGGAAAATTTGATCTTGAAATGGGTATTTTTTATCGAATAAATCTATTTAATTATAATAACAACGTGATGTATTTAGAAAAATTTAAATCTATTAAAACATTCATAATCTAATGTAAAAAATATATTATTGCAGTCCTTAATTTTTCGGTGTACCATACCAGGTTGCACGTAAAAAACCGTCAAATATCTGCTATGTTAACATTTGGTAGACTTTTCTGGTATAGATTTGGCGCACTTTCAGTCTTATATGACTTCAGTGCAATTTTAAAATAAAATTAAAATACAAGACTATACTTATAATAAAGGAGCGCTTTATTACCAATCTATACCTTCTAGATACAGATATACACAGGATTATGACGTCAAATCGAATTACTAGATTTGGACAACCAGACTATTTATTTATATAGAACACGTTTACACAATCTAGTGGTGTGTAGATTGTCTACGTGTAAAGTCGAGGACTTGACTACATGAACCTAATTTATAAGTGAGCTACTAATGTACTGTCTGCCCAATCGGTCTTACTTGAGGTTTTGTTCGAAGGCAAATATAGCCCGCTGTAACCAACAAAATCAATGAATTGCACTTGGTTTCATCTAAAATTGGCCAGTATTGTAGTAGTTGTTACTTTCGGAAGTTTAAGTAAAGAAATCAAAATTAATAAGACTGTAGAAATGAGTATTCAATTAGGAGTGCTTACTGATTTTCACCCTTTCCTTCGTGGATGATTACTTCCATTAACCATGCGCTTGATATTGGAATAATTTAAAATAATTTCAGTTCATTATGATATTTAAAATTACATTTGTGAAGTTTTTTTGACTAGTTTAATAGCATACAAGAGGATGTTCAGAATAAAGATCAAAGATAGCCTATATACACTAGATAGACATTTGTTTACCTTTTTATTGGCTTTGAAACAAAAATGTATTTCTGCCGAAAATATATCGCTGGCTCACTATTACAAGGTTCTATGTTATTTTCGATGATGTTTTGTAATAAGCCATAGAATTTCACTATTTCTTTTAGTTGATAAAAACATCATAGGATCGTGTAATATATGATATTTTGCAGTATATTTTTGAAAAATAGTTAGCTAATAACGCATAGAACCTAGTAGTATTCTTAACTAAATAAATTATACAATTTTAACATAGAACCTTGTAATAGTGAGCCAGCGATATGTATAAAAAATCACTCTTCATACATTTAGTTAAAGTTTCGATTATCCGGATGCAAGACAATTCCTCCGGTTAATCTAACTAAGTATTAATCTGTATTGTAAGACCGTAAATGGGTAGAAAATTTGTTGGCATAACGTTTAGTCTTTACTAAACTTTAGATACTATGAAACCAAGCCAATAAAAGTAGTTTTGCGTGATATTAATCTTGTAAATATAATATTAAATGACCCTCATCACCAAGTCGCCGATTGGGCTTTCAAGTTGCGTTTGGAATGTTTGTATGTATTCGAAAAAAAACGTACTAGTCTTGTGACGTAACATTCGACTAGAGAAGTAACTGACAAATACAGTTTTTTATTTTTTATTTTGTTTTGTTTTCTTTTAACTGTCTACTATAGTAGTACATTAGTACTACTACTGTTAGTAGCTTGAAATGCTGTAAGTAGTTATAGTTTTCTAGTCCACTATGGATATTGGGATCTTACGAATGGGACGGTAGTTTGAACTATTTTGTAGGTGACAATAAATAGATCTTCCCTAGTGTCTAATTGGCATGAGTAAGTAGTAAGGATGTGAGAAAGATTGTTTTTTGTATGTTTTGCTATTCGTATTTAGCGGCTACGACTAAGTTATGGCGTCGATAAGGTGTATAAGATAGCCTTAATACTTGGTAATTACATTTCTCACGATTCCTGTAGCACAAAGAGGTCACTATTACTGATTATAGTAGTCAGACGCGTTTTCTAGAACTTAATATATAAAATTAAATTAGCTAACAATTCTTAGATTTTATCAGCTAATCAGCTCAATTTTCATTATGCTGTAGATAGAAAGCTGTCTTGTTCCTTTACCTAAGAAAAAATACCATTAAATAATGATTATAGCAGCAAAGTGCAGAAACTGCACCAAACTTCCTTTCTTGTGAATAAAGCATTAAAAGTAATTATTTTTTGATAATAAATATTTATAATTTCATAAATTTTGTAGAAATGAGGAAATATAGGTACTTACTATACATAAATTAAAGAATGTTGGAAAATAAAATATCGTACGTATTTTATGCCTTCAGATGCTTGTGCGAGTTAAAGTTACATCAGTTTCAGTTCAACCGTTTAAGTTATGGTTTCACGTTTGTATTAAATTTAATTAATTATTTATGAAAAAATAGTTATCCACTTTACCATTACTTACTTTCTATTTTTAGGTTCGTTTTTAAACGAATCCGTGATTGTGGAAGTCAATTTAATAGCTCCAAAGTGAAAGAATTTCACAAAAAATATTTATATAGGACTAAGTTTAAATAATAATGTCTATACGAAAGCAATAATGAATATTTATGCGTAGGAGAAACACTGACAATCGGCAGATGTATAGAAAATCCATTATTATTTTATTACAATGGCGATTCGAGATGGTTGTTCGGAAATACATATTTATGAACATTTATGCTACAAATAATATTGTAAAGTATGATAGAAATATAACTTGGTCATACGTTATTGTTGTTTAATTTAAATATCATTTTTTAAATGCTGGCTCACACCAAATGTTACTGTATACCTACTTACCCACATCTAGAAACGGATGTAGGTAGGTATGTACCTTTTTGTACCAAATCCTTTAAATGCAGTGGCGTAGTTAGCACGTTTTGCAATCCCCTCTATCGCTTCCCCTAAGAACCTGACATTGGTTTACTTTTAGTTGGGACTAAGCTGAAATTTCATTTGCCGACAAGGCAAGTAGGTACCCTACCTTCCGATTTTAATTTCTATTATAGGATTTGAAGCGCTCATAGCCCGGCAGCTTGCGTCCGTTTATTCCCACTTGTCCTGTTGAATCGATCCTAAGTCGACAAAGCTTAGCAACGTTGGGCGCGGTCGATAGTGGCAAAATTTCTTGAGCGCTTCTGTGCTTCGGAGGGCACGTAAAACAGTCGGTCCCCTGTGTTATCGATAGATAGCAGTCGATAAGCCATAACGGAGGCCTTCAGGCGGCCTGAAAAACTGCTGACACTGGGTTGGACACTACCTAACCCGTCCAATAATCAGCACTGGAGCAGCGTGGTGGAGTATGCTCTAGCCCCCCCCCCTCTCCTTAATACGCCAATGACTCACTAGCTCTTGATTTTACTTAGGTACAATTAGTTCCCTGGCTAAGTAACTGTACAAAAAAAACTACTTTCATTTGACTAGGTAATTCATTGTTACTATCGAAATCATCCATCTATCAGCTTTAATATGTCCATAGCAGGTACCCACTGTTGTTAGATCGCCAGTAAGTTATTTCGCCGAGATATGGTCTCTGATTGAAAACATTTCTTCCTCAATTTGCAGACATTGTGAATCAGGGCAGGAATTAAGCAATTAAGGTCGAATTTGTACTATGTCATCATTGCGTGAACACCTTCGGCTTTTCCACCTATGTTGGATTATTAGAAATATGTAAGTACGTAAGTAAGTAGGTTGTTAATCTTATCTAACAGCAGTAGCAGTGCGCAATATCCATAACGCTACTGCATGATACAGAACAGCAAGTGGCATAAACATTGCGTATGTGGGTATTGTAATTATTCAGTCGTATGAATAAAATGAGAGCAGTAAGCTACATTTAAGAACTGGTTTGTGCTAGGTCAGTTAGCGCATAGCGTATATAGGTACAAGCACAGCGCTATTTAAGTTCAAAATTTAGATGTACAAATTTAGATGTGTAAAATACCAGATTTCTTTAGTGATGTTGTATGTCGAATAAGACTAAATACGTATTTGTTGCAAATGAAGATTCGGTCCCGGGAAATTCTGAACCTTTAATTGTGTCAATGATTTCAAATAAGTATCAAAAATTAAACTGCCATTTAATAAATTGCCTTGGACTCCCGCCGAAATCTGCCTTTCCTGCCAAATCAAAGGTTCAGGGTTCGATCCTAATTGATGTCTGCATGAATACTAATTAAATTCTGTATTTAAGTACTTATGTGGATAAATTTTAAAGCTCTAATAATTTTTTACTACCTGACCCGGCAGATGTCCTACAACATTTGTGTTATTAAAGGCCATCGCTTTGCTTCGGGAAACTTGTTGCTCCAATCCACTCCTATTCGCCATAGGGTCATGTTATATATCATAGCCTATAATAGCCTTCCTCAATAATTTAACTATTCAACACAAAAATAATTTTTCATTTCGAACCAGTAGTTCCTGAGTTTAGCGCATTCAAACAAACAAACTTTTCAGCTTTATATTATTAGTTTAAATAAGTATATAATATATGTAGATGTTAATCAGAGGTACTTAAATAAAATAAAACCAAGTTTTGTCTTCATGTACAAAAATATTTCGTTTTAATAGTGTTATTTAAATTATATACGTACTAAATATTAACAAAAAGCTTAGTAATAAGTTATTACTAATAACTTAATTAACCTAGCCGCAAATTACTTCCGAATGGCAATTTGTAGTTTCAAGTGATAATAACAAGCAGACCATTTTAATTATAAATATCATGGTATATGGAATTTGCTTTGAATAAAACGTGAATGACACTATATTAAAACAATTGATAGAACTTAATTTGGTGATAAAACCGATCGTGACAATTTCCTTTGTGACTTGTATATTTATGAACAATGATCATTTTGAAAAGTTATTCATAGGATATCGTAAACTTTTTTGTGAATCTAAAGTCGAAAGGTCTTCTTCCTAAAATAATACTGGCAATAAGAAAATAAAAGTTATTGCTTTTTCATTATTAGCAGATATCCTTGGGCTATAATGATAAATATTATCTATCATAATAAATTTCAATTCACCTGTTTTTTAACCCCAAAGTAAAAAGAGGGGTGTTGTAAATATGACCTGTCTGTCATTGGCACCGTAGTTGTATTTACTTTTTACTACTTTCGGTGGCTTTCAGCCATGTTTCATAAAAGCCGGTCCAGCTGTTTGATGAGTTACAGCTTTTTAAAAAATGTTGGAAGTAAGTACACTTTTTGGAATAAAATTGAATTGTTGGAGTATTATTTAATTATATTATTTGCTATAAGTATATCATGAAGATCTCTTTGGGCCTTTCAATATCATCAGCTCACTACAGAATTTTGTTGGTGTATTTTTAAACTTTGAATTTACAGATGTCTACCAAAAGTAAAAGGGTATTTAAATATAGAAATTTTAAAGAAAATGTTATATTATATTTACTATTGCGTCATTCATAGCTACGTATAATGTAAACGGTCCTAAGAAGTTTCACTACAACTAAGCCGGAAAGATGACATAATAATAAATTGATAGATGTGGTACATATCATTGTATTTTAAAAGTGTTCAGTGTTTAAAGTATTGCTATTCTATAAATTATCATAGTATGTCAAAGTTAAAGGAACTTTTTAGTTGTGTTAGGCACCTCATAAAGTTACATGTGTGTTGAAGATTTTTCTCACAAGTGAAAAAACTTACAAATTTTAATTCGTTGTATATCAGTCTCCTGACAGAGTAAGTAAGTATTTATAATGTTCTGTCTACCTTAGCGGTATGGTAATTTATTAGTTGCAAATTTTTGACAAATTGCATTTTCGAATTAAATTCCACATGATACAGTTAAATTAATGTAAAACATACTGTATAAAATCTAATATATTATTACTGGCAAGACAATAAGCAAATTATAAGTATTTTCATATACACTTCAATCAGACTGGAAGAGGCTGCTGATAAAGCTATTTTATTTGCAAAATTAAGAGTTCAAAATTGGTGAAATCTTAAAATGT
Organism: Hesperia meskei straton; assembly: GCA_018248915.1. NCBI lineage: Eukaryota > Metazoa > Arthropoda > Insecta > Lepidoptera > Hesperiidae > Hesperia > Hesperia meskei. The sequence continues at coordinate 10,763 of DWJQ01000767.1, forward strand.
AGAGATTCAATAATTATTTTAAAATGCAAAGCATGTTTGAACTTTGGGCTCCTGGTAAGAAACTGAAGTAATATCTACGTTTGTAATATAACAGTCTATTCAAGTTACTATAATAGCGATATTTCGTCGTTGTGAAGTAAAATCCCGTAATCGAAATAATATACCTACTGTGAAATATATTCGTAAACTCAATAAGGCGATATCCCTTACATTTTTATGATCGACTCTGTTATTAAAGTTATTTTAGATAATCCTAAATATAGTCCTTCGAGCCGGATTTACAAAATGACGTCACTAAATTACCTTAATGAGTTTACCAAAACGTTTCACGCAATTAACGTAAATATAACGTTGATATAAATAAGGATTTTGTAATAATACTGATTACATTTACTTATCATATTATTATGGTAATTGATGGCAATACTTACAATGTGGCATGGAATATAATTTAGTAAAGAAAATGTAATAAAAACCCGCATTTTGTATGCATTACAACTACGGCTATACAACCAATACAATATAATTAAAATAAATTAATTCTAAACACTCCTAAGGGTCTTACTCTAAATATTTAGCAAGGTATACATAATTATTTAAACAAGGATATTATGCGATTAAAATGCATGAATGAATTAAACACATGTTAAAAACACCATTAATATCATGAATTATGATTTAAGAGCACCCACTAATTAAATTATGTTAAGGCACATGGTAATTTATTATTTTGTTATAACAATTGACACTGTATTGCAATTTTACTAACCCATCCCTAATCAATCACTGTATTATTTTTAGAATTGTGGTATTAAATACTAAAATTTACTTAGAGAACAAACCCATACTATATGATGATATTTTACAATTTTTGGCCCCCTCCCCGAGTGTGTGACTAACGGTAGTATTTGCCAAGACACCCTTCTCACTCGGATGGGGTATTATTATAAATACGCTTTTAAATTCAGGAAAGATAAAAATATATTTGATGGCTCGAAAATGCGCAAGACTTCACAAACAACACAAACTAAGACCCACCAAGCTCCCCTCCGATTTAAAGGTTTCAAACCACAATAGGATGCCTAATAAAATGCAATACACTGATAGCAAATTTATGTATCGGGAAGACAACAATAATGATATTTAGATACAACTTCAATACACATTTTACATAACTATCATTAATATAAATTAAGTACTCCATATTCATAATTAATTTTAATTTATTATAGAAGCAATGGAATGTCCGTTAAAATTGGCAGTCTTTTAAAAATAGCTGTCTTACATCTTTGATTCATACAATTGAATATATTTTGTTACTGTGTATTTAAACTTTGTTACAACTAAATAAATACATAAACTGATAAGATTTTATATCTATAATTTAACTACACTTAATTTTAAAACAAATTTACATAGAAATATTTTTTGTTAACAACAAACTTTTGTCCATTTGATCATACATGAGTAAAAAGGACAATATCAATGATTACTTAAATTTCAGCTAAATTCATTGCCTTCATAAAGACTCTCACAAACTTCTAACAACCTCAATACTGGGCTAATGTTGTAAGGGAACAATGATTTCGACACCAGTCGACTTATTTGCAGTCGCAACCTTATGAGCACCCTCATAGTATCGTCTAGACCTCTTGTGCTCCCTGAATCTGATTGTTGACATGTCTCAAGGAATTTTGGCCAGTTTCTTCTGACATACTTCAAAAATCTCAATAAATAAAGGAGGAAACATGTCTCATTGCTCACCAAGTAGTCTAATAACACATCACTGTCATGAGATACAACTTTTAAAAACTCTATAAATGATGATATAGGATTCAACATAGGTATTAGATCGGGATACATTGAGTTTCTATACACAATACCAACAGTAATATCTAACGTACAAACCATTGATTCAATCAAATAGTCATCCTGTTCACTGAATAGGTGTATCAACATTTTTGTGAATGGAGTTTCAGGGTGGAACTCCAAGCTGTTCCTTATAAAAACATCAAGCTTTTTCAGTACGTCCCTGATTGATCGTTCAAC
>DWJQ01000768.1:0-12803 GCA_018248915.1 Hesperia meskei straton
TTTTGGCGTTTTATACATAATGGTACGAAACCCTTCGTGCGCGAGTCCAACTCGCACTTGGCCGGTTTTTTTTACTTTACTACAGATCTGCTGCAAAATACCTACTCATTAGTGTAACGTTCAGTAATAAGTAGGCATTATGTTTTTACCTCCGTAGAAAATGCAGTATATTACCAGTTTTTCTTAATCGTGGGGTTTTGAAATATTAAAATTGTGCCATGAATATGTTACTGATTTTAGCTGAGAATACTATCGTCCCTCTTAATTACTTTCTGTATGTAAACATTACGTCACCTCAAATTCGGTAACTTTTAATGTGTGTACTTTCGTTTTGCGGGACGCAGCACTAACGACGTTTGAAGCGCCCTCTACCGCTCTCCTCTCTATGAGGCCCTTCACGCTTTTGTTGTTTGAACAACGAAACAAACGTACAGACTTGCGATTAAATTTGAACACCGATCTCCATTACGTATTATTCGGAAGTCGCGTTCGTCGAGTTTGATTAAAACTTTAAGCATTCTAGAAAATTGTGTTTTCACTTTGCAATTTTACTGTTATCAAATACATACTTAATTTATTATGCAGTTATTTGAATTGCAATCTAAATTGAATCTACGCACGGAGTAATTTATGCTGAAGGCGTTTTGCGGTGCACAGTTAACGTAGAAGCGACAGCATTGATAACCATTAAAATTGTCATACATGTAGGTACTTCCTGCTCCAGTTGTCAGCTGATGATACGGCCAGTCTGCAACATTTTCTATTCCATTTCTTCCATTTCGCCTACGCGGTTAACATTGTAACAGCACTAGTCTATAAAATCCTCGGGAAGATTTTATGTGCTGGTTTACTGCCACACGACGTCGTATAGTACTGTAAAAGGCGACGATTGCGATACAAAGCGTGATCGGATTGAGTAAATAAATAGTCTCCTTAGAGTGCTCATCAATCTTGTTGTACCTACAAGCACCTACAAGTAAATTGTGCAAGTTTGCGCGCCGGTTCGACGCCCGCAACCTCCATCTCAACTAAACTTCGTCAAACGGCACTTAACAATATAATTGTCACTCATTTAACTCTAGGCGACAATTCTGGCGTCCTTTAATTGTTTGGTTATTCATAGACATTTCATTACACGCTCCGGCCACGCAACTAATTGCACGTGGGATAAAGGAAACTTGCATTAAACTATTATCAATCACACGCATCTAGTACAGTAACTGTACGACAGTTAAACCGAAATGCTCGTTGCGACAAATCAATCACTTCTGTCTCGTGCACGTGGCCACGGCCAGATATTTATCATTATACAATCGATGTTCCATCATCGAGTGCATTAAAGTCAAAATGAAAGCGTTTTAGTTTAAATAACCTAAGTTGGATGAATGAAATAGACGTTGTTCGTGCCGGTATTAGGAAGCAAGATATCACGGTATTTGCTATGCCGGATGGCCCGCCCCCGCTTCGTCTCTTGGCAAACCGCACTGTTATATACTGCAAATCATACTGAGTTTGTTTGCGTGGGTCAACGCTCTCTCCAAGTACGTTTTATGTGTTCCTAGTGTCACGACGTCATTCTAATAATAGAATAATAGGTATGCAAACATCAAACATACTGGAATGTGCAAGTTGCTTGCGAACTATGCGTTTTACATTTTATGAACGCAGGACATGTAGGCCGCAGAACTGAATTTAAATCCTCTCAAAATAGTCAATAAAGAAATATCGCTTTGCAGCGTTGTTATACGTTTTAAATGAGACACTTGCTATATTTAGGAAATGGAAATTCTAACTTCAGTAGAACCGTCACGTTTGGATTGTTCATAATAAGTTTTAATTAATACAATGCAGCACCAACTCGTTAAACTTTCATTATTATTCGCTCTAGCAAATTACTCGTACGTGAACGAATTGTGCTCACAATCGATCTCTACGCTCGTGAGCCTTTGTTTGACTTCGACTCCGAATTCAGCGTAATTGCCTTTCAGGCTTTCATTATTCAACTTTATGCAGTCATTTACTTGCGTTATTACGAAGGGAGAGTTGCGGTAAGTGTCGTGGGTGGATGCATTAATCGTAATATGTAAATGTGGGGATATGAAATATTGAAACTGCGAACGTGGTTTTCCAGCATCGGAAAGCAAAGAAATCCTTATGCGCGTTTTGTTTACCCCCGCACTTTGAAGTGAGTTAATTCTTTGAGTGGTCTGACTCCTTTTCCTTTCCAACTCTTTTCAGTAGATTTATTGAAAAAATATCTGCACAATTCAGGCCGTATAACAAGATTATGCATAAAGTTGAAAGTGATTCCCTTTAGTAGATCTGAATCTGTTATTCAAATTTAACGTTGACGAATTATTGGGTTCATTGGATGATATTCACATTAGATTTTTTTAATTGTTTTAGATTGAAGATGAGGGCAACCATGGCAACGACGACACCAGACTGTTCATCCTGTCTACGCTAGCAGGGCAGCATAAGCCACGAGTATCCTGTGCGCTTTGCAAAGAAACACTTCACGTCTTCGATCGATATCCATTGGTTGACGGGACATTCTTTCTCAGCCCCAGGCAGCACACCAGCAGTGCAGTAGAGGTATTTGAAAGAAGTAACTCTTTACTTGCAATAGCATCACACACCTTAGATTAGATTTAAGTACATTATATCGAGCCAGATAATACAGTAGATACGATTTTACCTCACTCGATCAATGTCTTGGTAAACTAGACCAGATTTATTGGAAGATGCCAGCTGAATCCGCAACTAGATTGCCGCTGCTGACTCCTCTGACCTTTGCCTGAGCAAAGCTTTAGAAATATCAGATGTAGCGAGTTACAAATAACATTTACCTCATTACAACTTTGTTTACAAAGCGCTCAATTGTAGCAAAGCAAACTTTCTTCTGAACTTAAATAAGATCTCCCAAAGTTTATTCAAGTCTACAAAATAACGTAACCGTCTCGCTGGCAACATGCGACGAACTTCTCGACTGACGGTGTTTGTTCAGCGAATTAGGAGATGAATGCGAGCGCTGACGGGGTGCTCGTACGTTTGTTTGGCCATAGAATTACCATTCGTCTTACCGTGCACTCCTTTGAGTCATGGATGATATTCGAAATTCCCGAAATATATTTAATGCTGCATGTCATACTTTATAATCTTTTTCTTTTTTCTGTAGGTGAAAGTGGAAGGTCGCACGCAATATCTGACATGCGTGTGTATGGGGTGCCTGGAAAGATGCGATCCGGATCGTACGATTCGATGCCAATTCTGTGGGCAGAAATGGGATGGGTCCTCTCTCGTCCTGGGTACAATGTACTCCTATGACATCTTCATGGCCACGCCCTGCTGCGCCGACAGACTAAAAGTAAGTTGAACGCAGCTTAAATCACTCTTAGTTGAAGAACTCTCCTTGACATAATATCTTTGAAACTTTTTCTTTTGTACTTTATGTCCTTGGTGTAACTAATGTCCGTGAACGACAGTGACCACTTACCATCAGGAGAAACCTCTGCTTATTTTGTTGACTATTCACATCAGTTTAGCACTAGGAAATACTTTTTTATTGTTCGTTCAAACTTTCATAAAACATGTGCAATGAATTAAATTTCTCCTTCTACAGTGTAACAACTGCTACAAGCCTCTGCTGCATCCACACCAGCGGCTAAACTACTCGGACTACTCGCACCCGGTGACGTGCCCACACTGCCGCGTCGTGGACACACATTTCGTGAAGCCGTTGTCCTACTGCTTCACCAAACGGGTGTTCCCGCTATTTCAGCAGTGGCCATAACAAACGGCGGTGCCGGGGAACTCTCCCGGCACCCCCCCTGACCCCTGGGGCCTCGCGCCGTCGCCGCCGCGGCGCGCCTCCCCGCCCGCGCTGCGCCCCGTCGTCAACACGAGCATGGCGTCTCGCGCGGATCCGATGATTCCCGGACCCGAAGAGCCCGCTAAGTATCTCAATCCTACCCTCGCTAGCATCACCGAGTCGTTGTCGCTGCTCGGTCTCAGCCCAGAGACTCTGGCCATGAGCCTCGGAGAGAGCCTCGCCGAACGTTACCTCGCGGCGCTCCGCCCCAAGCCGACGCCCCAAGCCTCGGCCCTCCCCGGCTGCGGAGCGCCCCGGCGCACGCCATTCTTAGAACCCTCCCATCTTCAGCTCTTCTCGAACGACTTCATCGACTACCTTAACCAGATCGCATAAAGTTTACAGTGCGGGACTCTAGTGGCGGTTTATTTTGAACTTGAGAGTGACATGTGTCGCGTCCTCCGAGAAACTAGGAATAATTTTTGTTAAAATTAAGTTGGTATTATTGAAAATAATTTTATGTATCGGTTTAGATCGTACTATTGATTTTATTTTAATTTTATTCTGCACTTTGTTGATTAAAATAAGTAGATGTTGATTTTTATTGAAAATAATAATTAGCGGTAAATGAAGCCAGAAACTGCATTTTTTTGTTTTCCAATTGAACCTTTAAATTGGGGTGAACGCTCCTTGTGAAGGGGGAAAGAAAGTTTTTAAATTATTGATTACCTTCGACTTCAGTGATACTGATATGATTCCCTATTTGATAGGGACGTTTAAGTGGCGTGTTGTTTAGTTCAATTTAGTTTATTAGTTATGTTTTATTTTAGCAAAATTTTAAACTTTACCTTAAGTGTTATACAATATTTTCGTAGGTTTATTGCGATCCTTTATTTCCTCCCACCAAATGGCACTTTGATTTGCGAAGAAATTCATTTTGATTAAAGTTGCCATGTTAGTTTATTTTTTTAATAATCACGTTCATTTACTTACTATACTTTCACTTAATTATTAGTTACGTTAGCGGTTAAGTGATTGCTGTGTCACCAATAATACGATTAGCTTGTCATATATTATTACTATAATTATTGTAAGGGACCGTTAACAAATTGTTTTCTTATGTTTTGCATTATAAAATTATGTCAGTGATTAGCGGAGTGTTAAATTTTTTATTAAGTATTACGATGATCTTGTATTTATCTTTTCAAAATTGTGCCATATCAGTTGATAAATAAAAACTTTCTTTTCATGTGGGTTCGGAATTTGTGTGATTGTGATTTTATTATCCGCTAATCATTGTTACTGATTGTTTTGGTTTTTTGTTCTTTAGCGTCAGAATGTTCACCTTTTGTTAATCTTCAAATTATCTGGCTATTGCTATATCTTTAGTGTTAAGGTTTTTCTTAATTATCTTGAATGTCTATTTATTTGTAAGGTTAACGCTTCAACATTTAACAAGCGTATAAGTGATGTGCACATTTACTCAGTAACTGTTAAAGGTCTAGATAAGTTTTTGATACATTTGATACTTATTACTCGCAAAGTGATTACAAGTGATAAAAAACATTCTAGTAACTAGTGCGTGTTTAGTAAATAGTGATAAAGTGGTGCGGATAGGTAGGCGCTTACGTAACGGATTGTATGTGGAAATAAAAAAAAATAGGGTAACCTTTTATCGGTGGACTGATGTTCATTGTAGGCAATAATTCTTCGAAGACTTGACGATTTTTATAGGTAAAATTTTTTGCATTTTCCTTCTAAAATCAAAACTGCCATTTTTTAATAATTGCTGCCAGTACCGACTGATTCTTGTGTAAATATAAGAATCGGTACTTGGCCTTTGTTCATGATATTGGACTGAATCTGTTGCGTAGTAAGTAGACCAATAGCGACCACATCACGTGTCGTAATCGTTACGTCATCACCTTGCGTCATCATCGTACGTCACTTCGCCATCATCCGCATCACTGCACCTCATTAATTCATCTTATCATCGAGCATGGTTTGAGTGGAAGGCGAACTGGTTTCACTGCATGATGTATGTTTTAGGAGCCGTAGAAAGTGAATTGTCAAAATTATTCAATGTCACAGTTGTGACAGTAAGAGATTGAAGTAAAAATATGGGATAGCCGATAATTAATTTCCTACTCGTTTATCATTCTAATACCAAATTCTGATAGATAGAATATTTATGTAATCTTAGGAGCATTTTGGAAACTTAATCACATCGTCTCATAGATTACAAAACTTTAAGTGTACGTTCACACAAAAGTTGTAAAATAGTTTTCTATATAATCACTTACTTACCAATCAGGTGGCTCTTCTGATTTTTCGTCAGATAATACCTTAAAAAAATCGCTTTTTAAATTTTGAACTTACTAAATCTGTTTAATTATTTTTGCGTAGTAAATTGCTAACATGTGACCAATTCAACAGTAACGAAATATAAACGAGTCTGTATCAACTCTAATTAAAAAAGAAATACAAAATTATCATATTTTATCATGAGCAATACAAACAAGTGTGTTTAAATGAAGATAAATGGTCAAGCAAAGATCTATTTATAGACTGTTTTTCATCATTTTAATTAAACAAAAAACGCTATTTTAAACACAAGCCGTGTATACCCAAAGTCATGTAAGCCATATTTTTCTAAAGCCAAAATCATGCAGTGACCAGTCCGTCTAGTGTGCATGTACATTTAAATCCCTCTCTAAATCTCTTAGTATTCTCCGCTTGAACATAATGTAATGTTAGAATGAGAATTATGGTGAACACATTATTAACTATCATAGTAATTGATTGTAAATACGCAGTTACACGCAGACGCTTGACAAAATGTTTAATGAGATATATTAATACAATATTTCTAGATTAGCCATAAATCGATAGTACATAATTTCAACAATATCAAAGATCCCTATTATTTTAACGATCTCCCAAATTGTAATGACGTTTCTTATGTTAATCAATTTTAATTTTATCGAAGTTTGCTCGTTCGAATATAGAATTATATTTAAAAGATTAATATACATTTAAATAAATGTATACAAGAAAGTATTTGAAAAGTAATTAAAACGAGCTGTTGTTGGTATATTTAGGAAAATATTAAAAAAAATTAACCAGATCATCTGATGGTGACCATGTACAAATGATAAGAGAAATGTCATTACAGTTGGGGCATTAGGAAAGGAACAAAAATATAGAGTCATATTGTTTAATAGTCAATACAGAGCCATCTAACGTAGATGTATTATAGGCAGGGTCGGAGCGGCCCGCGGCGGGCCGCTAGCCCCCTTTCCGGTACAAATTCGACGTAATAAAACGCTATATTAAAAATTAATATCCTCTAGACGAATATATCAATGTCCTCTGATTAAAAAAGGATGTTTATTTAATATTTTAAAAACGTTTCACTATTACAAATATTTCCATTACCTCTATATTCTACACATAGTAAATTATAGTGACGCGTAACGGCTCCTAAATTATAATTCCTTTACATTAATATAACGTAAAATTATAATATAATTATCGCATATAATTGGTAAGTTACTGTACTTTCTTTCTCATAGTACAACTATCTCTATGGTAATCTTAACACTGGTCGCTTGACAAACCGTCGTTTGACTTTTAACTAAAGAGTTTAATAAATTATTAAGTTAGTTGAGTTTTGTAGTGTGTATTAATTTTATATGATGGGCGGTTTGTTAAGAACCAGTTGGTTTCTTATTTTTAAGTCGAGTTCTTCAGATACCTAGGCTCCGCGATGTATTTGGAACGAAAGTAGAAGTTAAATGGAATACTTGAAACGGTTGTATAAAATGTTATCAGGAGGCATATTATCAATAGTTTTCTTGTAATCCTCCACGGTTTTTATATTGTCCTAGTATGTGTTTGATTATTCATATTTTAATCACTTAGTTATTTGTTCAGTTCATATAAATGTAATTACACGAACGTTGCAAACTTCTTAGTTTATTTGCACATATTTGTTAAATTTTGTAATTAATAACAATTTATTTAGACACGACATTGGAGGTTCTTCATGTTGAATTTAATGTGGTGTAATTTAGTGAATTGCTTAAAAGTACAAAGAAACGGTTTGTTACTTTTGCAAATTTTATGATATTAATCAAATACATATAAAGTAACAGTGATCTAGATAATCTTTACGAAATAGTTACTGTAAATCCTAATATAACGCGCAATTGTTTCTCCTAACAGAACTATCTAACCGTTATATTGATTTTAAATAAATTTTGTTTTCGTTGGTAAATTTAGGAGCAAAAAATTGTTACTTATATGAAAGCTATATCTTATATATTGGGTTCTTTGTATTCATTTTGAATAGTACTTATTTTTAATTCTACTAGAATAGTACATAGATGCACTCGGTAGGTCTTCGATATTGGCATAATAATCGCTGAACTAGAACTTGGCTCGCTTATCGATATGGTTTTTCGAACCTTATTTCCACTGTAGGTCTCATTTAGAATTAGGACTTTCTTTAATAATATTGGTGTGAAAGAGAAGTATGGTTGCAGTCACACTTAAGTAAGTGAATATTCATTGTCACGTTAATATCAACGTACTATTAGTGCGCTCGCGGCGACAGCGAGAATCGTTATAATCGTGTACATTCTGGTCATAGGAGTTATTCACTTAACTCGTGTAGGTTTCTCGATGTAACAAAATTTTCCTCTCATTAGTCTGATCGAATCCTTAACGTATTAACTTGTCTTTTAATAATTCGGACAATCCACAAGATGGAATAAGAATCATGTTTGATTTATATTTTCAAATAATTTTTCAATCAATTTAAAATGGAATACGTTTGAGACTTTTTATCGATATAAATTTATACATTAATTTGTACGATATAAAATTGTACACATACACACACAAAATCTTTTGTAATTTTCAAAGCGGTTTTTATTCTTCATCTATTACAGAAAAATCTTATAAAATTGTGATAATAAGACTAGTTTTCTCAAAATCTACATAAAAAATTGTGATATCCTTGATATAAACAGTGATCGATGGCAATATTGAAAGCAATTAATATTAGTTTTGAGTGTAATTAAAGTTAAAAAATATTTCTATACGCGTTTTACAAGTTTCAATCAAGTCCAGAGTTATCGAACTGATTATAGGTTTGATTCAACTAGTTTCATTGGAAATATAGCATTCTTACCAGACACTAATGTAAACCAAATATTCTTCTATAAATATATTTTTCTACACGAAATAGCAAGTAAATTTTGTCAGCATTACACTGTTTGTATTAACTTATGACTAACCCTAATGACTTGGGGTCTAGACTGTATTTACGTAAACGAAAAAGCCTGACTACCGTTTATACAGTTATGTTCCATAGGTTATTGTCAATATGACATTCAGAATCCGATTGAAACCCGGCGTGAAGCTCAAATTCCAACGCATTGGCTGATTCTAGTATACGGCTGTTATTGGTTAGTGAAAGATGCAAATCAAAACTTGTTAATTATATTTTGATACTCTGATGTTTTCTACAGTAGTAGTAGTATCTTTTGTATTAACTTTTGTAGTTAAGGCTTAACGTTCCGTCGCATTTGTTAGTGTAAGAATTAACTGACGTGATCTCGGTAGTGCTGTCATATGTATTTTCTTGCGATTCATTTCACTCCGCTACATTGAACTAACAAATGCCATGAGAATGTGGAATGAAATAATGGCTGGTCTCGGTAAGATTTGTCGGACGATTTGTATGGAATACGAAGGAAAACCTAGCGTGATTACGAATTAGTTTGCCGGTCTAAGATGGTATTAACTAAGTACGGACCGTAACGGTGATAAATCAAATTGGTAATAAGTTATTGCGTGGCAATTAGTCTGTCGTTCAGTACGTAATTCACGGGGTGCATCAGGGTATGAGTGTCATAATTCGTAATAACTCTAAACTTTTGTACTTTCGTATCGGTAACGAGTAACTTAGCGATAGCGTTTTCTATTAATATGTAATTCGTAATTAACATCAAGTAATATACGTTTTTTACTGGAATTGTAGATGTAGTATTTTTATAAGAAAAGCGAGTTTTGTACTCGTACGTGTATCACAGCGATAATAGGTATTGTGTAAGGCCGCTCGTTCGTCGAATTTTGAGAAGCAATCTTCACCGATCGGTATAAACTGAAGTTTCTCGATTTGACCCCATGGACATTATGTAAGATTTCTTCTTGATATTTAACGTTCTGAGTCTAAGGTCATTTTAATTAGGATTAGTCTTTCACTTATCATATGGTCATTTGATCAGATGCTTTGATAAGATTGTTTTATATTGGCATTCTTTGAAGGCTATAAGTCATCTCCATTAGCATATGAGTCCTAATGAAGCCCTATTCGATTCTAAACAATTAACATGATCTCGTCAGGTTGGTAGTTTTTTTCGACTTCATAAAATTTTACATTATAAAAGCTTATCAGATGTGGGTTTTGTATTGTTCTTTTATAATGGGAAATATTTTAGAATATGGGCAAAATATAACATCGCAGGCATATTAATGGAGATTGCTTCTAACAGCATATTTGATGCATTAATTTTTAAAGCATGTTTTATCTTATAAAATAATTTCTCATATAAGCGACGTATGTTTGAGTGATTGAGTGTATTTCTCGTGTTATCAAATTTTCCATTTTTTCTCGTGTAGGTAACCTAGATCTACCCATTATAATTATTGAGTGTGCTCGTGTCTAAGTGTTTGAAACATGATCTCTTCTTGTTTACTTACAATTTTTCTGGAATATGGCTCGATGAGGTAAGGAAACGATGCGGTATTAGGAAGCTCAGGAATAACGCCAATTGATTAAGGTAAGGTAAGGTTAAGCGCTTGGAATTATGATTAGAATCGTTTAAAGTTTAAATTTAACGCTAAAATAACTTATACCATTGAAAATTGATATTATTTTATATAATCTTTAATACGTCTCAACGTATATTTTTGTAATTTCGCAACGGATGCGTAAGGAATTGGCACAAAGAATGCTCTAGATGCGTAAGATATTACTGGTATAACTATAAGGGAGTAAAGTTCCGTTTTGTGACGATTTAAAATATTTGGAAAGCTATTCATTTATAACGATAGTGAGCGTTGTATTGTCTATTTTGTAATGTTGGTAAAGCATGATTAGTGTTTAAGGTTGTTTCAGAAAATTGTAATAAAACTAAGAAGTAAAAAACATGTTATATTTTATACGAATCCTGATATTGCGGCGGCCGCGAGTGCGGCGGGGCCTGTGTTACTTTACGAAGTTAGTTTGTAAGTTTACTCTTTAAAAGAGTTTTCGCAGGTAGTAGTTTTAGTAGGCTTAGTGTTTTTATACCGGCTTGATGTTGTGACATTTATGATTAATATTATATCAGTGAATCGCAAATCTACCGAACTAGCGGCCGACTCCGAACAATAGCAGAATGTATTGTGTAGTGGGTACGTGCGCGGGGAACATTTTGTTGTTTTTGTTTAACGGACAACGGCTGGCAGCATTCCTGCGATTATGATCCTTACCAAAGTGTCGCTCGCAATCATATCATTTTATACGACGCTAGATACGTTTTGGTACAAAATTTAGCGAAGTTTTTATTCTATTCGATTTATAATGTATTGTTAGATAATTCCGTATTGTCAGTTTTGTAGTGGACAGTATTCGCGGTAACATCAGCTGACACGAAGCCGGGTCTAGTCGATTATGTCGGCTTACGAATAAATCGTTCGTCACTAATTAGAGATGTCAAAAGTTCAAATTGTTCCATTACAAGTCTGGCGATCAACCTGAATTACTTCAGTTATTTAGCAGAAATATATTATGTCTAGTGTTTCTGATTATGTTACGTTTTATATTGCTTATATGATATATAATGGATACAATGTTCATTAAGTATTTAATTCATTTGATGAGGACCTAGTCGATTCTCTATAATATCACATCTCCCAAAGTACAAATTCCTTGTTGTTTAGTCCAATTTTGTTTGACTGTTACTGACTGCAAATTATTTTAGAGAATGTTCGCGTCGCATGACGCTGGAGTCTTGTCTGTGACTGTGCTCGCACTTATATCTGCAAATAATGTATGGCTTCTACGCACAAAGTGTAGAGTCGGAGCGGACAAGATCTGTTGTAGTTTTCGAGTAACGTATAGTTCAAATAAATGCTTAAAATATTTCCATAAATTCATATAAGTGCCGGCAAGGCGCCAACATTTACTTTATGTTAGCAGCTTTTAACTTAAGTTTGAATTTAGATTATTTTTTAATATATTTAGTTAATGCACCATTATTAACCCAAATCTTAGTTATTTTCAATCTTTTATTCATTTTCGCCGTTTACCAGTTTTTGTAATCTGCTATGTGAAAATTGTAATTTTATTTTACTTACCAATTGTGTATTTTTGTTATACGTAATCGCCTACTACACATTACTTAATTGGAAAGCTAATTTAGCATTACAATATATTTCAAATGACACTATACCTACGATAAATACAATGAAACCTTTATAAAAATAAAATAAAAATTTGAAAAATACATCGGACTTTTATTATTTTATCCTATATCTTTCCTATAGGGTGTATAATTATCTAAACAGAGCAGAAGTTTAAATATTGTACATCAAATCAGGGGCCCAGGTTCAAATCCTGCCTCTAATTTGAATGATGAAGGAAAAAATCGTGAGAAGAACTCATAATGTTCTCAAAACCTGCAGTCCGCCAATCCGCACAGGGTTAGCGTGGTGGACAATGGCCTGTAAACCCTCAGATTGTGAAATCAGACCCGTGCCCAGCAGTGGGACTAAGGCTGAGGCCAGGGGCACCGTAAGGTGTGTCGGCGCCCGCGTGCGAACCCGTGTTTGTTATATACAGATTCATGATTATGTCGCCCCGCCGGGGTCCATTTACCCTGATTTTGTCGCCCCCTTAGGGGTGCCGCCCGCGTGCGCCGCACGCCTTGCACGCCGT
>DWJQ01000769.1:0-12802 GCA_018248915.1 Hesperia meskei straton
CCGACCGCGCCCGCTGTTGCTTAACTTTTTCGATCGCTTAGGATCGACGCAAGCCGCCGGGCTATGAGCGCTTCAATGGTTGTTTAATGTTTCTATTTTATGTTAGTTTATATTTTATGGTAGTTTAATGATTCTATTTTATTCTGCTTCAGTAACAAACCCATTATTATTTAAAATATTTATTTATTTAAATGAAAACCGACATTTATGTACAAACACATTTTAAAATTCTTAAAATATGCATACATACATAATATGATTGTGTAGCGTGGAAGAATAATAAATGCAATATCAATTAAGATAATTGGAATGGACGTATCCCTATACCAACATTTTTTAGATGAAAACGTTTCTAGTGAACATGACCACGAAATGCTACGCATTTTTTGCTATGACATACTCGTATTTTTAGCATAAGGAATATTAATTTTTAATATACATTTGAATGTAGACATTTTGAAAATATCTTTCATCTAAGTTCTGAATCCTAAAATGTAGATATCTCCTTCAATGTCTACAATTCAACCAAAATTAAATTTAAAAAAGGGAGGGGAGGAGTTTAATCTGACTTATATCTTATGTACCCATGTACATGTACATGGGTACATGAGATAAGTATAAGTCAAATTAAACAAATTAATTGATATCAATTACCCTCATAAATTTTAGTATACGGAACTGTAGTCGTTTTCAGTTCTTCCAGTAAAACTTTTAGTGACCGTTTTTGATAATTTTTGTAAATTCGCAAGCTTGTCCAAACAACGACATCTGAAAGAGAACGTTTGGAGGAACCCCTAATGATGCGTAAATTGACTTTCACTACATTGGTGATGATGACTGTTTTCTTAAAGTCATACCTAATGTATTAATTGTAATATATTTCAGTTTAACCTCGGCTGTCAGAACTGGAAAAGAACTCTCATTGGAACTATTCACAATTCTGGATATTTCATAGCTCTACCGCTCACTGGTTTGATTTCCGATAAATATGGAAGGACGATTGCTTTATCAATAGCATCTCTCATGAATGGAATATTTGGAATTGCGAGGTCATTTTCGACAAACTATAACATGATGCTTGGTTTTGAATTTTTGGAGTCGGCTCTAGGTGCCGGTCACTATACGTGTATTTTTGTAATGGGTAAAAATTTCTCTTACGTATACAGTTTCTACTAAAAATAAGACAAAACATGAGATTTATATGAAAAAAAAAACATACGACGTACCTTACAACTAAAGACCCAGAGGTCTTACATTAAATTTTACATTACATACAAATTGTATATATACGTAGAATAAAATTGGAATGGTTTCAAGTATCCATAGCCTAGCAACTTGTGTCAATCCAAGTCAATGGAATTTGCTTCCACAAATATAATATTTTTTATCATGATCTATTTTTCGTTTAATAATTATACATTTGTTCTCAGGTATGGAATTAGCAAGACCGAACAAAAGGGCATTTATAAGCAGTTTGCTCTTTGCTGTACACGTAGTTGGTGTACTGGTTCTGTCTTCTTTGGCGTGGTGGCTACAAAACTGGAGAACTCTTTTGAAAGTTATATTTTCTGCAGCGTTCATTCCTAGTATTTATTTCATGGTTCTGAAAGAAAGTCCTCGTTGGTTGATGAGTAAAGGACGTTATGAAGATGCTACTGTTGTACTAAGAAACGCAGCAAAGATGAACAAAGTTGAATTACCTGACGACATGCTACTGGATTTTATTCACAGAAGTCAAGAATCCAATAAAAATGTTTTGAATAAAGATACTGGCGAATTTACTAAAGAGAACAAGAAGTCTTCTATCTTTTTCGAAGTAGTAAAATCTAAAATTATTATGACGAGATTAGTTATTTGTTCATATTTGTGGATAAGTGGTACATTGATATATTATGGCCTGTCTATCAATTCTGTTTCTCTTGCGGGAAATAGATATTTAAATTTTATTTTGGTTTCGTTAGTGGAGATACCAGCAAATTTTATAGTTATCTTACTAGTAGATAAATTTGGAAGAAAACTTATTATTTCTGTAACGTTTCTGTTGAGTGGATGTCTGTGCATCGGTCTATCTTTGTTACCAAAAGGTAAATTTACTTTTAAGATAGTAAACGAGTATGCACCTTTCTACTGCCATCCATGACAACTGTAACTGATAGACAACAAGACTTTATCGGGTCTAGATTGGTTAATTCAGTTAGCAGACCTGACGTTGTATGTATTTTTGTTGTTTGGTTAGTTAATATTTATGCCGACTGGGGAAATTACTGTTAAGAACTTCGTAGTTAGCCCTGTTATTCGTTGATGTTAATAAAATCGTAATCATATTTCGTGTATAATAAACGCATCGTAATTTGTTTCTTTAAACTTTACAATGGATATATTTTTAAAATGCCTGTTAAATGAAAAATGTCATGTGTGATCGGTATGCTTAATTTATCATCGTTTTTGATAGTTTTGCTATAGGTACTCATTATTACACTACGGGTCTAGTAAACTATCTGTTTAAAATAATTTACATTTAACTTTCAGATCAAAGCATTTTGTTATTAATTTTGTATCTGTGTGGAAAGTTCTTTGGTACAATGGCGTACTGTATCATCTACGTTTATGTATCTGAAGTATTTCCGACCAATGTGAGGCAGACACTCATGAGCTTTTGTTCTACTATGGGAAGAGTTGGAACGACTTTAGCACCGATGACGCCTTTATTAGTAAGTTAAAAGTTTAGAGTGGTGAAAATTTTGAAGTTAATAATGATATGGAGACAGTAGGTATATCTATAGGTTTCTTTGTGCGCAGTTTATAATTTAACGTTTTATACATTGATAATCTCTAATTACATTATGTCACAATGTTTTGTACCTACAGTAATACGTGGTTATCAAATATACTGTCAAATACCTATTAATATTTCAGGCTTTGTACTACAAAAATTTACCAGCAATATTTTTTGGATGCGTCGCATTGACTGCCAGTATTCTTACAATTTTCGTTCCTGAAACATTGAATGTTACGCTGCCGAACACAATAGAAGAAGCGGAGAAAATGTCGAGGAAGCATTAATCACACATCCTGAGAATTGGATTATATTGGATTATATTGAATTATAGGAAACTACATAACTGACACCTTTAATTTAGAATAACGAAAATAAATTCTTTAAACTGTGACGATGTTAATTTTTTTATTCAATATTTAGTTTGTCGGAGCGGGGTCAGAGTGGTCGTTATACTTTGGTTTATACATGACGGGAGATAAGAAATAATAGTCTGTACACCGAGTTTAAACGTCTATTCTAACACTTCAATACAGTGTTATAACCAATAATAAACTATCACTTAAATTAATTCAGATTAAATTAAATTAAACTAAGAAATAGCAAACGATCAGCAAGATTAATTCAGATTAAACTTGGAAACGCGGCAAGTTCGGTATGGCAGTGGGTTCGACACGTCTACTCGGTCTAAGCACTCAATTCAGAATGATCATGACAGCTCTGGTTCATATCTACCCCCACTCCATACCGACCATGCCCAAACAATAACTGTTTCGTTTCCAACAGTAGCTCCGGCCATCATTCATAGATGGCGTTAGGTTCCCAAAACTAGTTCCATCGATTATTCACAGATGGCGATACTAGATCAACGTAGGACTGGTCTCGCTCTGACAAGTTAATTTAGTTGGTTATCAGATTTTATATTTTTGTTTTCTTATATAGGTATATCTACCACAGCTCATCACGACGTAGTACCTTAAATTAGGTCGCTCTTAAATGCAAAAATATTTACCCCAGCAAACTTTCGTTCTTCCAAAATCTCTTCTTCTTCAAATGATCTCTTGAAGTGAAGTTTGATCAATTCTCAATAGCACAAAATTTAATACATTCAAATAAAAAACAATATGCATACTGCCTGATATAATAGAATAGCAATTACTTCGAATGCGGTTATAGTGAAATTTCGTACCTAAAACCAAGGAAAATCAACACAGGTTATTATAAATTCATAGCAAAACCAGTAAATTCACGTCACAAAATTAAGTTTAATGGCAGAGTATTTTGCCTACCGATCCAAAGTAGCACGATTTAATTTTCTCAGGAATATTTCCGACCTACTTGGCGGAAACAGTCATTAGTGAAATCACTCGTGAACTCCCGCCTGTTAGTGGCAATCAATCAATAGGTGCAGGTCTCCGTCGACACCTGTTCGCTGTTTGCTATTCATGAATTCAATTTGCACGAACTCCTCGGATTTTAGGTTTTAGAGATATTTTGTGTGTTGATTAAATTAATATTTATCACGATTCCAATAACAACTATTTTTGGTTTACCTAAATCATCACTTTTGATTGATAGTTGTTTTTGCGCTTTTGACAGTTTTTGTATTTTAATATTACATTCATCATCGTTAATCACTGTTACATCGATTTTTGTCTTGCTCATCTTTAAACAAGTAGTAGTGTAATAGATACTATCTATTCTTTATAGAGTAATCCTCATCATCATCGCAATCCATTACTGTTACACTGATGGGCACGGGTTTCCTTTGGCCAGTACAGGCCTTTCTTCACCACGCATACTAAGTGCGTATTATCGGATTTCGCAAATTTTTGACAACATTATATAGAAATCTCAGGTGTGCAAGTTTCCTTGCAATGTTTTCCTTCACTGAAGAAAATGATAATTAAATTCTATTATGCATATAATTTTTAAATCTTGTTGTAGGAATCGATCCCAGGGCCTCCAGATTGGGCGACTTTTTCGTCCCTCTCTCAAACCATTTGACTATCACTGTGCTGTAATACAATAGAAAACATGACGTGTACATTTAAATATAAATGGTTTCTGGAGGAGTCAATAGCATTAGCCTCCATCAATCAATATCAACCGCCAGCACCTGTTAACTATTCATTAATAACGCCTCGATTCACTGTGCTTGACCTCATTTAGTGCAATTTTACGGCTAGTTGATCTTTTGTGTACTTTTAGCTTATAATATGTAGGAAGTAATAGGATACGTGAATGATTCGCATACCAATTCGCAACATACGTAAAATCTAATAAAAACGGAGAAATTTTATGCCTCTACTAATACAGCTGTGAGTAGTAAGATAAATAGAAGGTGGTGAGACAAGATTTGGTGAGGCGAGGTGAGGTTTGGCGACCAGGCGAGGCGAGATGTGGAGTGGAGAGGTACTATAGAGAGGAAAGATGCTTTAGAGGAGAGGAAAAGAGAGACGTGATGAGGAGGAAAGTTACACATTTCAGATGATCTATCAAAATGTTACTGGGCAGTGAGAAGGCCATCTGTTAATAGAATTTTTGCCACTAGTGGTCATCTATCCATCTATTGACCGCACCCACCATTGCTTTACTTGGCTGATCAGTTAGGATCGACATGAGCCGCCAGGATGTTAGCGGAAAATGTTATGCGGATTAGAAATTAATTTGAACTTGCTTCAGGGAGCAAACACAACGCAGTGATGTGAGAGAATAGGACAGCTAGGTTGATAAGTTTGTACCTCTCACAGAATGAGAAAAGAATCGAGTCCAGCCCAGTGGGGTTCTATAGGAAAATAGTGTGTAGGTACTCATTAAAATTCTTTCTTTGCTTTCTTTGATTTGCCGACTTTTCCATTATCGGTACATTGACCTCGATCTTGGAGGTTTCAGTTCTCTTTTAAATGTAATAATTATTTCAGAAACTCACGGGTCAAATACCTGAGTCTGTTGCGTTCAACTAAGAAAGAAGGAAGGAGAAAGCAATAGTGCACTGGCTTTTAAGCTCCCAGGTAAAATACGATAAGACGTTAAGTAGCTAACTCTTGCAAGGAGGTGGTAGATAGCTAGCTAGACGTCAGAAATATCACTAAGCATTATGCAACTTCTGATACTCTGTTACCTGGTGCTTGCCAGACTATCTCGGGATCAGTTCTAGGCCTTAAAAAGTAGGAAAATCTAAATCGTCCACTTCGATCAACACAAGTTGTCTTGCCTGTGGGGGTTCAAGTACCTATTTTCGTATAACTGGAGAAATTACAACTGTCAATTCAGCTGATGAATGAAGACTGAGGTGTAAATGCCTAATCGTATAGCTGAACACCTATTCACTATTCAACGATATATTCGTGTCCTCAATTGGCCGGAACTGACCTCTATTCAAAGCGTGAATCTCGAGTCACGACGTTCTACGTAGAATATTATATAACATCCTTATTCATATAAAATTCACAAAACATTTATGGCTGTCATGATTTATAAAAGACTTTCTGTCTTTAATGTTGTGCATGATCAATTTTATTTTTACATGTTTTTGTAAATATCGTACCTATACTAGAGCATAAAGATCGTAATTCAAAGCTTTCGTTTAAGTTCTATCGTTGCTGCGTCGTTGTGATGAGCCCTTAAGGGCATCACGGATAAGTTTGCAGCAAAGATATAAATGAGAGAAGAAAAACAAAAACTCCTAGAACAAGTAATTCAGTCACTTATTAATAGTCACTTAAAATCGTCGTTATTGTTAATTTGTCAGCTATTTACATAAAATAAACCACGATAAGTTATACATAAAATATATTTCAGTTTCTTTTGAAATCTGCACTTGATACCGTTGGAAATAACATTAATTTGATAAAGTGCACACCGCCGCGTGTACTGTTGAAATTCAATCGCATTAATTGGTATTAAATCGATGCGTTAATGAATTGAGGATAATCCTCAGTTTATCTGCATTGGTTTATAATATTAATATTATTAGGTATTTTAATTAAAATTCAATGAGATTATTAGTACTATAACCGTGAAGATTTAAACCTCTGTGTAAGATTTTCAGCCGTGTGCATCGGGGTGGCGAGTTTATGAGTGTGTGTAGTACTTTGGAATAAATTACTATCCAAAATCCAAGCTAAAGTATCTTTAGAATAAAGAATATTGAAATACACTAATTAAAGATAGGTACTTAAACAAATTTTTTTCCGTCATAATAATTATCTGGTTATGCATGTCACAATATTCCATTGCTATCGGAAGTAAACCAATATTCAACATTTCAAGTCCGTAGAATAAGCGTATAATTTGACTGGCAAAATTTATCCAGAGCATACGAGTACATAGAAACATTTCATGAATCGTCAGAACCTGTATTATAATAACCGCGTAAAGTCCTCGATGACTAGACTTTTGTTTGAATTCATAGTATTTCCTCGGGTACTTACCTACTTTATCCTACCGTAGGACCCACCAATGTTCCTGACTATTTCCCATTAGAAGGATCAGCGTTCCCAGATTAACAATGGAAAAAACACTAATAGCATATAATTGTAGAAAGGGACTATGACGACCATTTATTATAATGGAACGAATCTCCGCAGCAGATAAATAAATTAGTATATAAAACGTGCCTCTCAATGTATTTACAGTATTATGATATTCAGTAGGTATTAACGAACCTTTCAATTGTCATGACAACTAAGTTTAGTTACCAAGAAGATGTTTTCCTTGGTAATTAGGTTGCTACAGGGATTGTTTTTACTCCTGAAATGTATTTTAATTAAGCAAATGAGTTTTTTGTACCAATTAAAAGTGTGTATATAAAGAAATCATTAAAATGTTGATTTAGGACCAACAAATAAAAAACCTTATGCTATTTATTCTCAGAAATTAGCCTTTTGCCGGGCGTGAGGTTGTTGTTTCCACATACATAGGCAAGAGGCGAATACCAGCGATGTGGACCAAGAGGAAAACAGAATTTCTCATGATTTAACAGTTTTCATGTTTTCCAAAGGTTTTATGAGTAAGTTGATGGATGACTGCTGTGGGTACCTATTGCAACCGAAGCCGATGGTGTATAGCTTCCCGCAATTACCAAAGTAACCGAAACCATCTTTTAGATTCTCCTGGAATTTTTCACTTCCATTCTCTTACTATTTTTCATTTAAATCACCATTTTTGATCTATCACGATTTATTAGTAAGCGATTATTTGTACTTATATAAAAT
The DNA here is from genome assembly GCA_018248915.1 of Hesperia meskei straton. Lineage (NCBI taxonomy): Eukaryota > Metazoa > Arthropoda > Insecta > Lepidoptera > Hesperiidae > Hesperia > Hesperia meskei. The sequence continues at coordinate 7,996 of DWJQ01000769.1, forward strand.
GTTCATGTAACGGGTATAATTTTATTAATATTTACAAAAATACTTGTTTATATTTCTTCGCTTATCTTTATCAGTGAAACAAGTCTTCAATCTGTGAATACTGTATTGAACCCAATGAAAGGGACAGCGACTCTTTAGTTGGAAAAAGGTTAATACCTTGATAGAAATGTAAAATTAGGCCTAAGAGCCACTCAGCCTTATCGATCCTTACATTTGTATTGAACGGTATGTCAAATAATAATGGTACCTCGAACAAGTTCTTAGGAATATTTTCGATATGATTACGTATTTGGGCACACAAAAAGACTTACAATTAGAATCTATTCGAACGTTTAATAGATGAAAAGAAATATTTAATAGATATTCGTAGTTAAATATTAATATTATGGGCTATTTTTAGATACTTACCCAAATAGAAAGATCCATTTTCACTCCTTTCCTTCGTGTTGGCAGGTACCTAATAAACCAAAGGAGCAGTGTGACGACAAGTGGTCACCAATCATTGTCATCTACATGCATCGCATCTGCGTGCGATGACCACGATTCCCATTCCTGGACTACAATGCGTTGCTGTCTAAGAAAGAAAGAAGAGAAAAGAAAGAAAAATATATTTCCTTTACATTTGTCTCTGTTACAAGAAGTTATTGAACACTATTTTAAAGCAATCAAAATATGACGGCAAAAAAGCATTATATTACAACAAACATTACGTGGGCTAGTATGCAAAAATTGCCTGTTTATACATTTAATACATGCCACCAACAACAAATCTGAATTTTGTTCAAATTTCAATTACAAAGAGTGTTTTATCAACATAATTATGCCATCAACAAAATATTAGTTTTTCAACTTCATCAAACCATGGCATCAACAATACACTACTTTGTATTTTTTTCAAACTCATCATACCACCACCTGTGTTAATCAAACACATGTCATCAACAAAATAGCTACTTGGATTCTAGCAGAGTCATTTCAGTAAAACTGGATGCAATTGTGAACTTGGCGATAAGTCTTATCGGTTCAAAATTATGTGTTAAAGATAACAGTCGTAATATCCATCGCTCTTAAAACATTTTTAATCCGTTCCCCTTACATTTCTGTATTTAAGATAAATTGTTAGAACGTGATAAGCCGGTCTCGTAGTGACGTTTGAGAAATTATTCCATTTAAAATGGGAGTTTTGAAACGTTTAACTGATGCGGAAGAATCGATAGTGTGGTGAGGGCGTTTGTGGAACATAACGATCCGTAAGGTTACCTTGCTGAAACGCGGTCCTGGGTTCGATTTCCAACGAGGTGGACATTGAATGACTTTTTTCCCGATCCTTCCAAGACGTTCGTCCATAGTAAAGATAATCCTTGCGTGGCCTCAAGACGCTACATCATAAGTGGCGTTTATACTTAAGTGTTTATTTTTATCAATTCAAATCTTAAGGGCATCGTCTGTCGAATGTGATGATGTGTATGAGGGTATGCATATTAAGGGTAGCTCATCTATGGGTTATGTAGAAAACTGGAGGAGACATCAATTGAATGCCTTTCACGAAAAACTGTTTCAATAAAACTACTTGAAATTCAAACTAAAACTCAAATTAATTCAATCATGTAAGTATTACCATCACTTACTTATGAGCTTATAGTTGTTCTGACACATATGTACATAGGTCTTTAACGTTGAACGGAAGAAACGACACAAGAAACTCCTCAGCAAGTTCAAAATCTTGTCTGGCGAATACGATTTTCTATTTTAGATATAGCTGTAGGTAATAGAACACCTGAGAGCATCACTTGATCACTTGACACATTATTCTAGATCGCCACTCATCGAGGTCGGCAGCGAAGAGGTCGCGTCTGTGGAACGACTAATGGATCTTTATATTATAAGTATAAAATGTGTGTGAAATGTGAGTAGGGTTAGAGCTAATTGCAGTGGACAGGACTTTCGTTGTTCACTTATAAAGTTCTCGCGCATTACTGGTTACATTTCTTTAGCGACCATACTTAAGGTAGCCATTGACGATACGTCTATTTAGAATGCTTCTAAATGGAAGATTTCCATATGGAAGTACCTCCATAAGGAAATATTTGAAATTTTGGACATCATTGACGATTCGTCTGTTTGGAATGCTTCTAAATGAAAGATTTCCTTATGGAGGTACTTCCATATATAAACCTTGCATTTAGAAGCATTCCAAATGGACGTATCGTCAATGGCTACCTTTAGGTCCTTTAGTCTTCATGTCCTTAAGGTATCAACATATTTGTGGCTGAATTACAACGAGACTCTTACTTACAATTACTTATAAAATTGTCAGTAATAAAAAACTGTCAAAATAAACTACTATTTGCATTCTCTGCCATAGTCCTCATATCTACTAACTGACAAATAAGCATCCTTAATACATCCCCTGCTAAATGGTTCAACGGTTCAAATTCCAAGTTCCAATTTGAATATTTTTCTGTCGTTCACAGTCGTTATTCTTCTGTGTGCTCGATTGCTGTCGTAAGTTCTTATATTACCTTTCTACGAAACTTAGGTCCTGTTCAATTCAGCCTAACAACTCATATCGACTCAACTTGTGTCTTAACTACAAAGGAAAGCACGTTTGGTTTGTAATGTCTTAAACAAGTAAATATATAACCCCTTAGAGACGCATTACCGGATTGCCTTTTCAATGTGGTGAGTTCCCTGTTCCTGTTCCAGCATATCACTATGAATATGCGTGGAAGTCACGACATGTGCCCATAAAACTGATGCCGATGACCCGTCCACTAGGTCGCTTTGTAAGAGCTTGTGTTGGTCAAGCGTGCGACTGCGATACGACAAATAACGTTGACGTTGGCTGCGAAAATTTGCATTTTTACGGTTCCTGGTTTCATGTCTTGAAAAACAGGAACCCTTACCAGGATTACTTTATTTTCCAGTTATCCGTCTATCAATACCATTTTTCTCAAGAACACCCGGAGGTATCAAACTGAAATTAACATTAAATATTCAGGTCTGCAATAAAAAATCAAACTTTTAAGTCAACGCATTTAAAAAATACGGACACCATTTATGCCATGTATTTTGACGTGATTTTGCTTTGTAAGGTAATCAAAACTTGCAACACTTCCCGCTAGGTCAACGACAAGGAACAAGATATAGGTTATCATGATATTTGGCAAGTCGTCCGTTTTCGGTCATTGTCGCGGTATAGTCGCACGTCTGCACATCTACCGACTGCGGATTCATACCGAAGTAACTAACTCGTTTATCCAATCGTCAGCCATTAGTTAAAAGTTCTGCTGAACATTGGCTTTAATAATTGGTGAACTCTGATTATTCTCGTAACGTGAATGAATTTATGAATCCATACTAATAGTGTAAAAACTTACTAATGTTATAAATGTGAAAGTCTGTCTGTCTGTCAATCTGTGAAGCTTTCACGACTAAACGCACTGGCTCAATTTGGATGGAATTTGGAATGAAAATAGTTGAAGACACTGTCATATGTATATTATCTGACCTGGAATCAACCCATTGTTCTTATTTAACCAAGTTGTCGTCTAACGCCATAAAAACTTCATTCACAAATCATACTTTGTGGTGACGAAAAATATCTATCATTGAATTGGTGGAAACGAAAAAATCACTCGATAAGAGTTCTGTTACGTCTGTATTGCCGCATCTCAATTTTCCCTTTTTATTTTCACAAACTGCTTTGTTACGGACTTTATCAAGAGAAAATAGAATTCTCCTCTTTTCGTACAATGCAGGTGGTGTCGGAAACGGAAATGTTGGAATTTTAATATTGCTAACCGATATCGTTCCAATTTGTGACGTCGAAGTGAATTTTAATTATAGAATCTTTTGAAATACGATTGTTCTGATTTTGAATTTGGAACTGTTTCGTATTTTTCTTGAAATATCAAACTGAAGGTTAGGTAAGCACAAAACATTGTTCCAGAACTAATTTCAATGGGTTGGCCACAATAGATCAGGAATGGTCCTGACACGTCCACCATGGTCCACGTGGTCCACCAAGTGGTCTCACGGGAATACTTAATTGCCATCCCCAGCTTTCTCAAATAATCATAACATGGAATAATACAAGTTTCAAATACTCCATCTAAATCTAAACCAAACCCTAAATTTATCTCATGAAAATATTTCATCTCGCTCATAAAATGGTATAATTTAAGAAGTTATGACAAGGAAGTGTTTTCAAACTTCGGAATAACGTGAGGCCTGCTTGATGAAATATGAATTAGTAATGTTCTTCAAACAACTTCCACGAATAGTGTAATGGGCATTTTGGATATAAGAGGGGGATTACGGGGGCGAGAGGGTAGGATGAGGGCTATCGAAGAATTTTCATTATAACAAAGTGGAATTCATTTCCTCCTGGACCTTAAGAAAAGTTCCTTAAATATTTCACTTGAAATATTAATGAAGTTTTTACAATCAATCAATGTTTTACATTGCTCGGCTTATTAAAAACTTGCCGTGGTTTTATTAACTGCATGGCTAATTTTATATATCTAGCACAGAATGAATAAGTCCACTTAAACCTTAAACGAATGACAATAATATCAACTGGAAAGAGATATTAACCAACTTCAAGAAGGGGGTTCTTAATTTTTCTCTATTTTTTTCTCATGTGTGTCTACATCATAACCTTACACTGAGTAACGTAGTACTTTTCCTCTCATCATCCTCCTGCCCATTTCCCAACTCTATTTGGAGTCGGCGCAATATGTTTTTCTCTTCCATTCTTCCCTATTAGCCGTCACTTCCACGCTTACTTCCTTATCTTTCATAT
>DWJQ01000770.1:0-12801 GCA_018248915.1 Hesperia meskei straton
CCATGACCCGAGTACAAATATTTATCTGCCGCATAAATATCTGCCCCGGCCGGGAATCGAACCCGGGACCCCTCGCGACGCAGGCAGGTTTCCTACCAACTAGGCTAAAGGGTCGTCAGGGTCGTATTATATGTATAGATAGACAATAGCGCACAATGTGCCCACTTTGTCCCATATTAGATCATTGCACAACTCCGATAAGCCAACAATGACTGGGTTATCTGAAGCTATCGGCTTGTGGCTATCTCAAACACTAGCTGATGACTTGTTTTGAGGGACTTTAAGGGCGTTTCTAGATATTCTCTTTCAGATCTGAAGTATGCCGTTATCAACACGGTCGCAATATCTTTGACCGTTTTGAACATTTAAGCGTTTATAACTACAGGGGATCTGCTTTCAAATTGGTCCGTAATACATCGTGAAAAAGGTTTACATTACGTTGACACTATGAAGGTATTTCACACGTTATATAAATGGCATGGTAGTGTCCACAGAGTAACTTATTTTGCAAGTTAATGTATCATTTTTTAGTTTATTTCCTGACTTATTTCAATACAATAAATATTATATAAATGTTAAGAATACACTGAGCTTTATTTTTCAACACAAATAAAACAAAGTTAAATTTATATAAATAAAATAACATAAAACTAAAACGTAATATTGCGATAACGAAAACATCCATATAACTTCTTAAATAACATAACAAAATAATCTCGGTGATATTTTTATCGCGAGCTTGAATAAAAACGTCACTTTAAAGATTACGCCTCCTTTTGATATCACCTACAGCCCACATTTAAGTCGATAATCCACGGATCTACGCCCACCTAATTCAATTTATTATGCATTCCACTAATCTCGACTGCCCTACGAAATTAAACAACCCTGCCAACAAGATCACTTTAAACAAAGAATATTAATATTGAAAGAGATTGGCCAGGAGTTTACTTTGAAACTTTTAAATATTATATTTACATGGTTGGGAAACGAGTAGGCAGCACCACCCTTCCGCTGCCACCCATGACAACTGTGACCGACACAGAATAAGGACTCACGTCGGGACTAGGCCTCATTTACATGATCCCGTTTACTTGCACGTGCAATAATTGCCATTCAAAAATTGTAAAAAACTGTTTATATGCAGATAATTATTTGCGATTATTGCATGCAAGTTTTTGTTGTCTCGATATTTCTCGCCTCTGACAACTAAGTACAATCAAAACACCTTCACACGCTGCAGTTATATGAGCTTGCAAATGCAGAGACAATTCAAGCAAGTCAAGTCAAGAGACCATGCAAGAGACAATTGAATACAAGAATCGCTTACGACATAATGGTATGTGCTGTTTACACCAAGGCAAAACTTGAAACGCAAGTTGTCAAGAAGATCAAGAATGTAATGAGTTGTTTAGATGATGCAAGTAATTTATTGCTTCAATTTTATTGTATGCAACGGGTAAGAAACAGGTATCATGTAAAATGTAAATGATCGCTAGTTAGCAGAGGGTGTTATTATGAATGTTAGGTTGGTATTTGGTCAGTTAATAATGATAAGGATATTGTTTCCTTCCTTCCTCAACTACGTAATCACCTGCAAGATCCTACTTTAGCCCACATTTGGCTCATGCTAATCGCCCCATAACTCCAAGATATAGATGCTTGATCCGCATCTATTGTTCCCATCCTTCAGAACATTAATTTCGTTCAAACGCAGAGCTCCTCTAAATTTGTTCTACCCTCCACCGTAATTTACATCCCCTTATCATGGGAGAACAGGAGGGGTAGTTTTTTCGCCCCAGTTCACCTGAATTCGAGTTGACAGATTTGTGTATGCCGCTGACAACTTGTCTTGTCCGCTACGAACAGACTGGCATTTATCGAGAAATTATTTTATATATTTTAAAGATGGCTGTAGAGTGTAGACTCCGGCGTTAACTAACTTTTTATAGGAATATTTTATAGTGACCGAAGACCGAAGCACGATAAGTTTTAGCTTGATAGATTTATCGAACGTTTTTATACTGTTATACTATTGATTTTGTGCACGTTGATAATTATTATATATAGGACTATTGAAACAAATTTATTATTAAGAATAAGTTGTGTATTTGCACAAACTGTTTTGCATAATATTTTGTTAATATTTGTGAGTATGAAATAAATAAAAACATTGTACGTATATACCTTCCATTTACCTACCTTCTTTTCTGGTCGATAACGTATTTGTAACTTCAAATGTGACTTATGTATTTTGTGCGTAAGTATTTGTCGAGTAATAATTTAAAAGTTACGAGGTTACATCAAAAATGGAATTTGGTATTTTTTGTAGCACTCTTGCCGATAACAGGCTGTTAGCAACAGCCTCTCTTTTTCTTTTTCGCAAAGATGTAATCGTTTATTGAATAATTATCATATTTATCACCCTCTGGCGGTGATAGCTAACTTTTTATCATAATTTACCTAATAGTGATCGCCCGAGGTTCAAGAGTTTAGAGTGCTTTTTGAAACTGAGAGCATAGACTTTTTAAAACGGTTATGGTGCATGATTAGGTTAACTCCTACTTGAATTTCGATACGTTCGATACGAAACTTGGAAGATCTCGAAATTTAAAAAAGTTTACAATGTAAATAATATTGAAATTTTTTGAATGTTTACATTAAGTTAGGTACCTATTATAGAAAGGTAGGTAAGTATTATCTATATTCTATATGATTTAAAAAAAAACAGTTTCTTTGGTTTAGCAATACCATTAATAAATATAAACATGGCCCTTCAATAAAATTATAATAATAACATAATAATATTATGTGCTTATTATTCTAAGTCTCGGAATATTCTAAGAAGTCTAATATATCAAAGGATTAAATACTTAAAAGTGCTTCTTTCAAATTTCAATTTCAAATGATCATTTAATCATTCATTTAAAAATAAATCTAATATTTTTATAACCTGTCACTACATATATAATCATCTCACAGTCATGTAGGTATAGGTATGAATAAATAAAACATAACTTGAACATATGTTTACTATGTGAAACATTACATAGCAACCGGACCACAACTATCTTTTACTATGTACATACATATATTCAAGGTAACAAGGCACTCATGACAGAAATATTAAATGTCTCCTCAAACGAACTTTGTTGGGTTCTGTATAATAAATACTGTTCTTAAATATTTTATTTTTCCCTTTTCAATTTAAAGATTAAAGGTTTTTGTTTTAAACCTGCCACTTATGACAATTGTTGTAGCCGATACAAAATGACTCGACTGGGTACTAGCATGGCTTGTCAAGTTAGCAGGTTGTTAAGAATGTTAGTTGGTTAATTTGTTAGTTAGTTAGGACTTGGACTGTTAGTGATAGTAAGTTCTGTTACTTGGTAGTAACAGGCAAATGTACAGTAAATATATTACAACGTTTCATCATAAAGAACTCTAAAAATATGTATAAGCGACATAAAATCCAAATGGCTTGTCAAATTACATTCATTATAATCCCATAAACAGAACGGAGTTATGTCATGAAACAGGAAACCGACTCATTAATAAAAATTTTATTTGATAGACAATAAAAAGGTAATAAAATGATGTGAATGACAGAAGTCACTTTTAGCCTATTCTACAAGAACGTTATTATTTAAGGAATATGTAATAGACCTTCACATTTGTGGTCATCTAGAAAATGAACACTAAGGTATTTACAAACCGGTGGTATTTGTATGCAAGCTCTATATATGATTCAATAAACAATGTAGTATAAAATTATATTATAATATATATTATGATTTTATAAGCAAGCAAAATTTCTGCAATGTTTCATTAAAATCCGTTTAGTCGTTTTTGTTTGAAAGAGTTACAAACACACACAAACTTTCGCCATTTACAATATTAAGTAGGATAATCATCCAGTGTGATGATTATCCGACATTCATTAATCCCCAACGACATGAATTCATGTCATGATTCAATAGTACGTTCACTTCGCTGGAATTCAATTGTTAATGCGCAAGTTAGGGAATACAAAAGCCAGTCTACAACACCCTTACATAAAGGTACAGGTGTGTAACGATATTCGGTACTTTTATATCAAAATTGGATAAAAGTTAACAATTTCATACCATAATAACGTTAGTATTCAATTCGCGGCTTCTACATTGGTCTTTGCCATTCTGTCGGGGCTGCAGTCAAGAGTCGCAAGTCTACTTACTTAAAGATGCTTTTACACACACCCTTAGGGGCTTGTAGAGCAGCAGCAACTTACTGTTGGATTTTTTAAATTCTGTATCGTTGTTCACTTTGCTAAAGAAGTAATAGGTATTACCGTCATAATAGGTAAAATTAAAGTGTCTCACTGTGAATTTCGTAATTTTCCGGGTTAATAACTACTCAAGAACCACTCTTATATTTTTAAATTCTGTAATTCAGAAGCTGTCAAATTAAAACTAACATTAAATTATGTAAACCCAAAATAATTGTAATTCTTAATCGAAAAACGCATTTAGATATCAGGATAGACATTTCAGAGCGAGAACAAACGTACAGACAAAAAATATACCTATCTAATCCGTAACACAACATTAACATTTCTTTTAAAGACATTTTTAAGTTTTTGGTTTACAATGGTAACCAAAAGAATTTTTTAAAAATTTTGCCATTATTATTCCAACTTCGATTCTAGAAAATATTAACAATCAACCCTTCGAATGCATACGCTACTTTATCTAAACGTCGTATGCAGTAATGACGATGCGGGCATTCTTCTTTATAAAGGAACACTAGATTAAAGGCTAAGATTATATGCGTAATGTTGCTCAAACTTTATCTTCAAAGACACAACTCTTGATGTCTTCCTGGTACTTTTCTATGTAAAAAGCGCTGATCGAAGTAAAAAGAAACTGAAACCCACAGGAATTCTTTAAGTAGCAAGCCCAGCATTGGGCAAGTTATCAATTGAAATGATTAGTTCACACGTCACATGCTTAAAAAATTAAGATCAATACTAACAGATATTTTCCAAATTATTCCAACGAATACACCTTACACAACGATATCTGTGTGACTGTTACTATTGCTCGCACGCAAAACTCTACCTTACCATGTGTCTTTAGGGTATTTAATAGAGTGTAGACTAGACCGATATTAATGTAATATTGTTGACAATCGTAATGTATCTTATCAGTCATTCATTGTTCGCTTTATGTGGTCATTGAAAAGTCAACAAGTAGAACGTGACCACAATGATATATTGTTAGGAATAACCAATAATGTTAACTTACTGTGTCATACGAATTAGTATTCCTTTGTACTTCATGTCGTCAAGTTAATACCTAATAATGTGCACGTACTTTGCGGGTAATGTGTATTTTGTTTTATTAAAATCAATCGATTGTTACTTTAATATTTACCAACTGAAAAAAGAGGAGGTTGTCAATTCGTGCGTATTTTTAATGTTTATATAACGTATCATTTTACTGAGTAATATACCTAAATCCTAGACGTTCGCCAATTTTTGCTGGTAGGTACTACTGTTTTGAAATGTGCTTCATCATTTAACGGAATCGCAAACGCATCTCATAATGTTCCTGTGCCCTATAAGTACCTACCCCTTGCCTTAGCCATAATCTACCACGCTGGTCCAATGGGGATTTGCAGACTTCACATACCTTAAGAATTTCCTGAATTCATTGATACAAATGATAAATAAATTTTAACCCTAACGCTTCGTCTTGATGGAAGCAAATAGCAAAAGTAACTTCTTAGCCCATTAAACCTGAGCAGAACCTGAGCAGATTTGATAATCATATAATTTCCGTGCGTCTTTGACATTTAGGTATTACGACTAAGTACATATTCGTCGAACTAAACTAAAGGAACCCTTCCCAATGAGTTGTCATTTTAATGTTCTTGTGCAAGCAAGTCGCGTGTAAACTTTGGAACTTAGTTATGTTATTATGTGTGTAACAAGAAAGCAAGGACTTATTAAATGTAACTAACTTTTTACAAAAAACCCACTTCAAAATCGATAAGGGATACGCAAGATTTTAAAAGTATCTTTACTCGATATCTGTATCGTATCAAAAGTATCGATACCTAAAGGTATCGAGCACTGTTTAATGCAATGAAAAAACTTGTAAAAGTATGCACGTACCTAGAGACGAAGAACAATACCCACGACCGCAGATGCAATAATATTTTCAGACTGACGACCAAAAACGTGGTAGCCAACCTGTAGAATGTATCGATACCTCACAAGTATCGAATAAAGGTATCAATACCAAAAATACTTGGTATTGAAACGAAAGTATCGATTCCCTGAGGATAGAAATGCTCAAATTATTTTGCCACTGACTATCACACCAACTACCGACCGCGCCCGTATAACTCGGTCGGTCATTTAGTACCAGCCAATGAACGATCTCTCCATTGTATGCATATTAGCATTAAACATTTCTAAAGCCTACACCAATTAATAACTCATAATATAAACTTAAATTTATCTCTATCAAAAGAAACATCGCGTCTGTCATCTGCGATCGTATATAAAATCTGAGATTAACTCACAAGATGAGATCTTACAATTTATCATTGTATTTCTATGATTTGGCCGCAATTGTCTTCTGGGTCGCGTCACGAACGGGATATACAGGATGATACTTATAGTTTATCGCTCTTTTATTTGACAAAAAGTCTATTTACATACGGAAATGTGTAGTTATTTGACGACCCATAGAGTGCTGGTTACTATGCCTTTCGGACTGTTGGTTCCACTGCTAGGTTCCACTAATGGGTCCAGGAGGATATGCTGGACAGCCGATCTAAAGGTTCTTAGGTTCGATTCAACGCGAGGCGGAATTATAAATGTTAGCTTAGAACTGTTATCAGTCTAAATGAATGATTTGTTTTCTTTGCGTTTCGTCTATTGCATTGGTTTGTATGAATTCACACAATACAATGTCTCCATTAAAAGATTTTTTCATAATAATAAATCGACGTATAGTTTAACGGCTACACCCTGTATAAGTACTTACATCAGTCGTTCATTGAACGCTATTAATACCAACATTAACGGGCGAGCGAGGCTTTTTTTAACCGCAGGTTAATCTAAAGATAACCGCGAGAGTAGGAGAGTGCTTGTTTACGAAATTTTTACTCTTTAATGGAGAAGTGATAGACAAGTGTTTTTAACATAGGTCTTTGACCTTTTTTTGAATCCTGCTTGTACTTGTTTGAATCCTACACGTGTTTGAATCCTGCTAGACACTCTCTTTTACCTTATTTATTTTTTTACCTCCCTTTTAAGTACGACTCGTACTGATTCGTCGAGTTCCGAGACTACATACTATCAGATGGATGAATGGATCTATTGCTAACGAGATAAAAAATGATGTCATTTATCAATTTCAATGTCACCTCAAGCACAGGTAATCTTAGTACGGACACATAAATTCGTTCATTATGATTTATTATCAGCTTATACGTTCAAGTGACTTATAACAGTTAAATAATGCAGAACATAAAATGGTTCTCTGATGACCATAATAAGCCGCCGAGGCCAGTATTACGCATATCGACAACACTCATAAATATAACTCACGCACACTAACACAGACAGAACCTATATATCCTATAAGTAAAGATCTGAGGAGCAGATACCATTGACCGTTATCTGTAATAGAAGCGTCTAGGACCCTTGGTTCATCGCTGGCGACAAGCGGGTAGCGAATTCAAAGCGACTTGTCGTTGGCTTAAGAATCCAGACACATCGGTTCCGTAACATTGAATTTTTTGTTTTATTTTCTTTATTAGGCTTACAAACAGTTGTTACATCCAGACTTACACAAATTAATGCTAAATACTGTAATTAGCTAAATGTACAATATTGTTGTACATACATACCTAATATATTATATTATAGAGAATTAAATGGGACTTCACGCTTACTACACTGCTTGTAAGAGGCATTCAAATCATTCAAACTCTTTTTGAGTTAAGCGAGAATAAATAGACAATTAAAAACAATTAGGTGATATTTTGAATTCTATCGCGGTCTTTCTGTCATTCGATAATTTTAATTGTCTCAACGAATAATTTTTTTACTTAGTGGCTCGACCGCTCCTTTACCGGATAGTACAACAAAAAAATACGGCTATAGCGTTCCTGACTTTGCTACATTATTAAGACAATAAGTAATTTACCGTTATGAAGTATGAAATAATTTCTCGAGAAATTTTATTCGTTAATCGCTCGTTACCGTTAGTACAACAACAAGGTAAATGAAGACGTTGAATAAATACTCTCCGGATAGTATCTTAATAAAGGAACAGTAATAAAATAGTAAGTCAGCCCTCTCGAGGAATATAATACCTACATTTGTGCAAACCAGTCTTATTTCATAGTCTAATGATTTTACTATGCTTATAGTTGAATCACTGGATATAAATGTCAGATTAAAGATTTCAACTATCGTATAAAGGCATTTATGTAGTTTGGATCACAAAACCAAATTGTTAGATTAATACATCTCGAACTACAGGATTGTCTCATACTAAGATGCATAACTATTTGTTAGGAGCTTCGTAACTGTCCTAAACCATTGCTGGGCTCACGTTTCTTTCACAATATTCCGGGTACAGTACCTACATAATTCAACAATAAAACTTTGAAAACAATTCACTCTAACTGCATCTATCAAAAGTGGGTGACACCATAAAAAGATAACAATAAGTTGTTAACTTATCAAATCAATAAAGCTTGTTTTATGAAACAAACTAGATGGTGGTACAAATACTTGATAGTTTTAACTAAATAACAGTATAATATTTTAAACAAAATTCAAGATTGTTAAGCACGTCGTAACATGCTGTCTTTCCACATTAGTGCGCAAAGGCTTAGTAGCAAGAACATGGTTCGCAGAGATATAATAATTAAAAGACTACAGATATTAACATGAACGAAATAGACAGTACAATGCTGTAGGAAGAGATCTTAGGAGTAGATACGGTGACCGTTATCGGACTAATAGCAGACTTGAAGCGCGTCTTATGCGGTACGCGACTGCGGTGTGCGCGGGCTTACACGTTGGTTGGTACAGCCATTTGCAGGCCCGATTGTGCGCAATTGGGTATTCAATGCACTTGAGTGTTCCAAAGATACCGATATTTGGAACTAGAATTCGTTTCAAATTTTGTTCTATTTTAACTTTTAACCAATTGCTAAAAGGATGTTACGGTGGTTGGTATCATCGGGCTACACGTAAAAATTAACACACGTAAAAATCAACCAGACATTAAATGGAATCAAACTGTCATGTATTTGTCATGTTCAAGATAAAATAATTTAGCATCTAAATGAAACACGACCATTAAGGCACTATATTTGGAATGTCGATAAAAAGTGACGCAAACAATGCAAATTATAAAAGAAGTCGATAACTGACAACCACGGCCACAATCTGCGCTTGGCGTTCCTAATAATAGAGATATACAATAAAACATTCGCTTCGCCTGAGGCCAGGGATTATTTCTTAATATCAGAACACGAAGCAATAAATGTAACAAATGTCACAATTAGAGACGGGGCAAGGTGTAAGATTTATGTTCTGATGACATATTTGATGGTACGACGAATTGAGGGACGATATGTAGGATGTAGGGGATAACATGTATTGGAGATGTTACATCAGGGGAACCATAGCAATGTCATCTAATGATAAAAAGAAAAAACTTAACTAGATGTAGAGAATTAAAAGCTGCGACACTGTAAAATCTAAAAGTCTACTAATTTTAATTTATGTTCTCGAAATTACACTGTTATTTCCAATGCGAAATGTTTTTATTCAATATCTGACGTAATTTTTACGTGGTTAGGAATTGACTTAGCGATTACTAAAATTTAGTACAAAAAATAATGTCTTTCCCTGAATCAAAACAAAACTCAAGGTTTTAATTATTCCAACAAAGGCTTACAATATAACTCATTACCGAAACTAAGCGGAAACCCAACACATAGTACCATTAATCCAACGGTCTAAATACCATAGGAATAACAGAAATAACGTTAGTCACGTTTTTATCTCATTAATGGTCCGACTATTTATCTCTTCATGTCCTCTGCTCCATCATTAATACACGTCAACGGTCTACTGTCGCCGCCCGACTTTTGTTTCATTTTGGTCTGTGACATTTCGATTTCTTCTTCCTATAGTTTGATACTCGGTTAGTTTGAAACGTGACTTTTATCAAGAGAAAGAAGTAAACGAACGAATATATCGCCTTGAAGAATGCCGTAAGGAAACTTTAGTAAGCTTTCAAATTTTATTTTGAAATGAAAAAATAGTTTCGTCTTGATACATAGGATAGGTATTTTTGATAGTTTAAGAAATCGTGCTCAGTCACAAGTAAATTCCGATTTCTTTTTTCATGGGTGATTATAGATAATGAAAGGGTATTACGTTTGCGTGAACGAGGTATTGATACTTTTACAAAGAAAAGTAGTCTGTTTAAGTCGGGCAAGGTCAAGCAATAGAAACCTCAATATTGCCGCTACGAAATAACCATAAAACTGGAATGAATCGCAATCATGATGTCAAACTATTATAAAGACGAACAAAAACTGTTGTTACCGTAATAACTAGTAACCAAAGCTGACTTCGTGCACCGTGGAAAATTAATAAAACGCAGTTTTTAAACATGAATTGTTGCATTTATTTTCAAGTTTAACATAACATTATGCCTGCCAAATGACGCACAGCTGTCACAAATAAATAACTTAAAAGAAAAAGAAAGAAAAGAAAAGAAAAGAAAAGCGCCCTCGAGTAAAACTGCCAATATTTGATTAGTACTTAACAGACGAGCAAAAAATACGGTACGTCCGGCAAATTCGCGCCAAAACCGCACGCAGTCGAATGCAGTCAAAAACCCAAACTAAACAGAAAAGCACAAGCGTGTAAACACTTCTGAACGACCGCGTCGCTTCCTGCCTGCAGGGCACACCAAAAAACGTGAAAACAAAAAAAAACGACCCATATCAACAAATTCTTTCCATGGCAAGACCGTACGAAACGCCACCATCGCTTCCAACAGAAAACGTTCAAATTCAAACTTCGAACACGCATGATAAAAAATGTCGTACCAAGATACGGCCGTCCCAATCATACAATTTCAGAATAACAGGTGCTGGCCGTTTTGTTACAAAAAGTAGACGTCGTGTTTTTATTGAAATTAAAACCGTATTAGACAAAATCGTCAGGCTAACCACAAATGTTGTTTATGACTCGTCAGATTCGTTTTGTTTCGACCCTACGCCACTATCACGAATGCGAAAATACCAGCTTACACAAATGGATGCTCCGCGATGTTCAATACTGAATTTCCAGTTAACATTTAAAATACGAAACGCAAATAATGTAATAGCGGAATGAAATTAAACTCGAAACGTTGGAACAAAGCTTTGAGGTGTTCTGAATGCAAGTCCTCCGATAGTTTCTAATTAGAAATGAAAAGAAAGAAACACAAAGAATTGAATGAAAAAGATTTCGAACGGTCAAAGAATACGGACTATTTTTTAGTTTGAAAACGATTCGGTAAGAAGTTAGGTAAAGCTTCTCATTATAAAGACCAATTGAAGTGTTAAGTCTAGACTCAGCGCAGGATCCTTTTAGAATATAAAGGATCTGGAACAATGCATTATAAGAGCGTTGTCATAATTATCTTTGATAATAATTGGATTCATCAATAGAGAGTCTTTTTCGACGACATCATAATAAAATTGATTATACCACAAAAAATAAGGATAAGAAAGACGTACTAAGAAGGCGATTTTCAGGGTAAATCTGTAGTTTTCACATGTTGCTCGAAGAGACAGACGATAATTCCCAAATAGTTTCTCCGTTCTCGTTCTCAATTTTCTCCATATCGATTACATAAAATTTCAAAATTATATTAATTTTAATTACGTTTCGATTTAAATTAAGAACCAGCTCTCACTTCACTTCAATCAAATCAATGCATAAGGCTTAATTAAAACCACTTGAAGATATTTTTCCTACTACAAAACTAGCAAAGAATTAACTCGACCCTGGTTTTCCATCAAAAACTAATTCCATCACGGCAAAACCTCATCCACTACTCACTTTAATTTATAGCTCCCTACACCAGCTACAAAATTTCCCAGACAAAATAAGATTATACCATTTTTTATGAATATTAAGACAACTTATTTATTGGATCCACGCACAAAATAGCTAAAAGGAAATTGCCGTAAAAGATGCCCAAACAAGCAAAGCTTTTTGCGATATTGTTTCTACCCTCTCCACTATATCATCCTAATCGCGTTAACTCGACCGGTATTAAAAGAGCATATTTTATATGCTCAGTTGGCGCTGCGCCAAAGCCTTACGAGAGATGAGTGAATATGAAAACAATAAGATTAAAGTTAATTCACCTTTTACATAAACTCTTGGTTGAGTATTGTTAGGGCATTTTACCTAAGTTACTAGCTGCAACATTCCTAGAATCAATTTCACTTGCAATATTTATTATTTATTTGTTAAGTCCAATCCTGCAACGAGAATGTGAAATTCCTTTCATTCTACAGATTAGCTTCAATTCCGATGAAAATGTTTTTAATGATAAACATTACATAATCTGCATGATGTTTTTTTCTTTTTGTGATGTTATTATAGTTATACTACGATGAACTCGCTCCACTTATACGGCTTAGGGCGTTTTCAGTGTCATGCGGATTTGGTCACGCACGCGGGATTGCTCCGCATGCGTGAAATTTCACGCTGCG
>DWJQ01000771.1:0-12799 GCA_018248915.1 Hesperia meskei straton
ATTCAGACGGGAGCGGGACCTACGTGGCTGATATCTACGGGTCCCGAAGCGAAGCGA
Organism: Hesperia meskei straton; assembly: GCA_018248915.1. Taxonomy (NCBI): domain Eukaryota; kingdom Metazoa; phylum Arthropoda; class Insecta; order Lepidoptera; family Hesperiidae; genus Hesperia; species Hesperia meskei. The sequence goes on from DWJQ01000771.1 coordinate 58, forward strand.
GGGCGGCCCTCTAGTTTTGTTATATTTTCTCTCATCGTGTCGTCATATTATCCTGTTCAATTATAAGCTTTTGTTCTTCGCTGTTGTATCTAAAGTACTCTTATCATTGCCAGGACGTCTCATGGATAAATTCGTTGAATTTTTTTTTCCATTTCCAAGCTTTCTAAAACATCAATCAGCACCACCATGAATTCCACATATTACTTCATCTCTAATAATAAACCAGGGGGATGTTTTCCGGGCATCGATAAAAAGACTAGACTGTAGAGCTCCGATGTTGTTAGTTGCGCCGCTGACCGCAAATAAAAACTCTATTTATATTCATCGGCCACGCCATTCCCGCCTAATGACCGCACTCGACGTTCAATTACATTATCAACGATGGAAATCTTACTTAATATGAATACTGGAAACCGAACGTGAATTGATGTGCACTACTCGTAGAAATCGCAGGACATTTAAAAATGCCTTTCTTTGTTTCCTCTTCCTTCTTTACTAGCTGGCAACGCATCGGTGTTGCGTGTGATGCGACTCGTGTCCACGAAAGACAGTAACAACGTATTATCGGGTCGCTCATCAGCTGATACGACGATTACATTCAAAGAAAACTGTAAAGCAGGTCTGAAGTAAAAATATCTGTAGTACAGTCATCACTGAATCTCATCATCTGAATTATTTCAATCAGATTTTTAATTTCATTTTATAATAAGTTATCTCTTATTGAGATATATCTGTTTTAATACCCTGGTTCCATTACACTATGTTAATTAAATTAATTATCGTGCTCAATGTTTAATTAAATGTAATTGACCCTTGTGTACTGTGATGGTCGTACAAAGACCGAACATTATCATCATATTATCACTACAACATTATCTATCACAGAAATCTTAATATTAACGGAAACCACCAAAATTTTTAAATCAAAAGAAATAGATAATGCAATATCACGCATTTAACCAGCTGTGTGTACCTACTAGTAGATACATCAGACCGTCGCAGGACGTAAGGTTCAACTCATACTACAGTAGAATCCAAACAGAAAAGTTGACAATGTAAATTCACTCTTTCTTCTACAATACAATAATAACACACTAGCGATCGTTAGGGTGCACACGCGAGTATTTGTCGACACGCGGGCGAATTCTCGCGTCTTTTTATCCTGATAAAACATGTATGTTGGTGCATGGATGTGAAAATAAGAGTGAATAATATTTTTTTTAATTTAAGATATTTTCTTCTCTATGTTTTCCCTCTACACTAGTACAAATCGACCCTAAGAAAGAATGTAATATTCTCAAACGCTCGCTTTTAAATCACGTCGAGGGGCGGCTGGGGAGAAACGCGTGCGACATAACTGACAGATTATGTTTATTCCTCTACGGCTAGGATGTGAATGGTCACGTTTTATATGTACGCGGGATTGGAACGTGCGGTGGGACGTGCCAACGCACGAGTCCAAATAAAAGGTGGCCATTTTTTTTATCCACCGACGCGCGACGACGCCGCCGCTCGATTAAATTAAGCGGGGGCTAGACGACGCGACGCGTGCGAAATTAAATTGCTGTGTTGAAACGATTCCGCGTGGCATTACGCGATACCGTGTTCGCGGATGGTCTCTACGTGATTTCGCCTTGATAGGAAGAAAACGCGTTGTGGAAGGATAATATCGTTCGATATGAGCGCGGTATTAGCTCGTGCGCCGTAAAACGCAAGATTGGCATAAAGATGGGCGGAAAGTTTGTGTGTGTACAATTTATAACCCACCATCAGGCGTTATTACTTATTCGGAAGTTATTACGCAACTAGTTGTACGTCTCTGCTTTGCTTCCGTGCCCTATATTTTTATTTACTTCCAAGTATCGTCTTCGTAAATAACCGAATGAAATAAACTAACATTACGTACCAAGAAATATGGTGCCAATATTTATAATTATAACAATTAGTCAATTCAAAATCTGAAACTTAAACCTTTTAAATTGATTAACCGTTTGTTAGATTAGCAAGAAAACCTACTGACGAATAGAAAAATAGACTAAACTTCAATATACATATACCTAAACTCCAAGGACAGTTGATGAGGTGGAAATATTTAATTTTTTTTAATATGCTAGATTCTTTCGCCGTTTCTTCTCTTTCATGTCAAAGTATTATTTGCCGCCCACAGTGCTACAGACGTAAAAAACAAAAAGGCTTACCGTCCTATTATTTTCAAATAAGATAGCAGGCAGTAGAGTATTTCAACTAAACAGTTGTTGTTATTTATTGGCATTATTAATGAAATGAAATGATTGAAATGAAATGATTTATTTCGAACTTGGTTTTTACAAACACTTTTCGAATGTCATCTACGCCATCGCTTCCACAAATCCCTACGATGAGTGGCCTTGGTAGAAGAAGCGGCAAGAAACTCCCAAGGAGTTTCTTTTTTCTGAATTAATGAAAAGGACATCGAAATACCTTCATAACAAAGCGATCATTATACGTTCACACTGCAATATCAGTCTATTGTAGGTACGGATATGAAGTCGTCAGTTTATGGGGCGATTACAAATAATATCCATAACAAACAATCAAAAATTTTGGTGTCAAAATATGTATCTAACAATCACCCATTCTATTTTCTGTTTAGTTACAGATCGACATCCCCATAGTTAAATTGGTAGTATAATTGTCTCTGTATGTCTATTCATCCATGCGTTTGTCTCCGTTAAGATCTGTAGACATTAAATCAACACAAATCCGACTACACTCTCACTCTTGATTGCATTTTTCGTCGTATGAGAGTTGTACAAGTCGATACACGAAGGCGTCTCGTTGAATATTCAACCGTAACAAACAAAATTTAGGGCCCGCATCTAAATATTCTTACATATTGATCGAGCCGGAGTTAAGTATCAGATTTAGAAACGGCTAAATCGTTTTGGAGCCGTTTTCTACTATATTTTCAATGAATGTCATTTATTGTCTTATATTGAGCGCATGGTTCACAGCTCACTGACACACACTTCAACTTAAAAAAAATCCTACTTACCTCATCGAACCTGAATCATCACAAATGACACCACGAAACCAATTACAACGCAACAGAGTAACAATCATTACTCAGCGTCTATTGGGGTATAAGAGCCAGTATTTGGGCGCGCAATGCCAGATTATCGTCATAAATTGGCTGCGGGTGTATCAACGCCGAGCGGCGCGGCGCCGCGGCGGCGATGCACAATGCAAATTTCGATTAACTCTAGTGGACGACGACGTAATGAAATGCTCCACGTCGAATGAAATTAAAACGACAGTTACGTTAATCTATTAGCCGTTGTTAAATACCGGCCGGAGATGTGTCCATCTTCTTAATTGGGCTTCGAAATTATATCGTTCAACTCTGCTCGAGATGCATTGAGATGTTCGAGAGAAAGTTTCAATTACAACAACGATTTGCAGAATTTTCGCCCGATTGTGTTTTTCCTGTGCATTTGTTGACGTTAATCTTAGAACAGCTTAACCAATTCGAATGCGGTTTTCACAAATGTATTTACAAAAACGTAAATTACGCATGCAACTATGTTAAACGAATTTACTTGGTTTTGTGTAAGTATAGGTAGGTACTAACTACATATATTAAATGTTATATCCATTTTTAATTTGCAATTAAATATTTCTTCATTTCTCATTTATTTACATCCCTATACCCTCATTTCAAATCACTAGGCTCCATAGCTGCGAATCAAGAAACTCAGCAGACCGTGTTAATATAGAATATTTTCTCTTTTTTCATTTCTCCTTTCCTTTACTCTAATTTGTTTGTCTTGCCCTAGATTTTGATAAGACCAACGACAAATGCCAGGGAGATCCTACAAAGGGCATTATTAATACAAAAGAAAATCCAAAAAGAGAGAAAAACGAGACAATGTTAAAATTACCCGAGGTATATTTTGTTGATAGATTAAGTTTTCTACATTTTTATCGCAGCGCGAATGTCATGTTCCAGTCAAGGGAAAAAAAGTTGGGACAAGAGAATAGACGGCACATTTTCGAAGAAAGGGTAAGGTTTGACTTTTCGTTACAATATGCCTTTGGTCCTCGTCCTCGGCCGCCTATTGTAACGTGTACCTTATCGTTTGTAACTTCGCGACTAAATTCAGTGGAAACGTTAAGCCGACCTAGAATAAATATGTACACAGACAATGCTCTTTGAAAGTATTAAAATTGAAAGGCTGGAAAAATAATGAGAGGGTAAATACTTGACGGTTTTAACGACCAAAATATTCTGTAAGTAAAGAAAGAGACATTTATTAGCTACCGAACAATTCTTAAGCTCTCCCGCTCGATATTTTGTTCATTAACTGACACTGATCTTTATTGTTCCCAGTTTGTGGCTCTATGTACCTGCCATTTTCTATATATTAGTATCATATAAGAAACATTCTTGTGTCAAATGAATTATTAACTGAATGAGTACGTTCAACAAAATAATTATTACTTTGGTAAGTATCTGAACACACGTTTTCTTCTCTGTAAGTAGGTAACTAACTCCAAATAATATGCTCCTCGAGTGTTACTTCTTTTGGTACCGAAACTAACAATTTAAACCTTGCTACAGACAGTAAACATCAACCAATGCAATTAAACCTGACGACGAAAAAAAATTTCCATACAGCATCGTCCTCAACCGCTCTGGCGTCCTGTAACAGAGGAAAGTGGTAACCAACTTACGTGTTAGATAACGTATAAATATATTCCCGGTGTCGTTGACCGGCACGCCAGGTGGCAGCACCGGTATGAGCGCCGGCAACGTGTAATCCTCTGTCACTTCTGTAACGTCCTCTGCTTCTTCTGTGGGCGGCTCGGTTTCTTCTATTTCTTCGTCTGTTCGAGAAGATTACGATTTGAACCTACCTAGCGGTTGTCGTATTTTTTTTGCAATTAGAACGTGTTTTTTCTTAACGTGACACACACAATTTTGTCTACTTTATCCTATTGTTAATAATAAGTGTCTTACATTAACAGATTAAAATTCTTAAAGAGATACCATGGGACTTACGTTTAGGTGCGTTTATACAGAAAAAAAAAATATGTTTAATTTTACAAAGTTTAATTCTGAGTGTGTTGTTGAATCAGCATCAATATAATCGCACTCCAAACTTACAATCGGTACATATGTAAAATACAATACGCTTATAATATTTTTATTAAACGTTTTCAGGCATATTCATTACAATAAACAGTCATACTAAATAAATATAAAGCAAGTCAAAAATGTAATGCACACAGTATAAATTTTATCCAATGTGGAAAAAAGGTAGTTACCTATTTCACAAATAATAAGCACACAAATAACTTTTCCTCTATATTTCAGATTATTTGTTTCAATTGTTATAAGATGACATTATTGCCATTTGATGTCTTTGCGGATTAATTTACAGGTTAATGGCCTACCCAAGTATGTGTGTGTAGTGTCTTTACCAACGTTTAAGACTTCCCTTCGAAGCATGGAAGCAGTCGTGATTCAACCATTGATAATAATAATACAGCTCTTTCTTCCGCACTGAAGGTATTTTTAACTTCACCTCTAAGAATTAAATTTGCACTGTTTCGTATACAGAGCGACCCTTCTCCAATCTCCTCATTCAACCATTAGCGGTGACCAAATCCCGCAATACGATATTCAACTCCCGCCTCACGGTTTACCCAAATCGCACAACTGGGACCGACGAGAACTGTATTTCTCTTATTCCACTTACGAATCATACAGTCCGTCTTTCACTTCCCGACGATACGGGCATCATAAATCACCCATATTGTTATAACAAACGAAAAAAAACATGCCGAGAGCCCGATACGGTATCGATGTAATAAATAAACACCGGAGGAACATAGATTATTGAAAGATTTATATCTCAGTTCTGTGCGGCCATTATTCACGGCACTATTGTATGAAGACGGCACGAACGGATAATGGAAATCGCGGGCCGAAACGAAAACGAATATCTTTGTATTGTGTTGCATTGGTAATAAAGTGATGCTATGTTTGTTATAACGTCCCGATTACGCGGAGAAGGGAATGACCATATTTTACGATATTGAGCGGTAACAACGCACCACAAATCTAATACAACTCGGTACGAGTCTTCTTGATACGGAAACCATTACAACATCAGGTACTTAGTTACTGAATTGTACAGGCAGCGTACATAAAACAGTAAATTATCTTGACGTTAGTACCTACCGAGATGTAATTGTGTGCGCGCTACGTATCTATGTACTATGGAACGCACACTACCGAATAATGTCGTCCGCTGTCCTCTAAAGAATATCTTTGCGTGTGATAGAATATATACATTTTAATGTAATTACTTCTAATTATATCTTAATAATTTAATTGAAATTATAACTACTGTTATTTTATTTGAAACAAATGGATTTTTTGACTCACTTAATAGATAAAATATTAATCAAATAACAATAGAAATAGATTATTTTTATATACAAGTACGTATTTCCAAAACAATTTAAAATGGGAACAAAATCGTTAATATTCAGATGATGAATTATTTAAATGAGTAATAAAGTTATTATACGAATATAGAACACATTTCTCTTTTAAACACCATTAACTTGTGTCACTAATTGTAGTGATCGCCATCTGTCGGTTCCAGATAATACTTTTTAACAAAATCTAATTGTGTCGCTAGTTGTACCTATTGCCACATGTCGATTATAATACTGTTAAAATAAATAAATAAGAAAATACATGTTATGATGATTAAAAGGTCCTTTAAAATTAATTTCTAATTTGTTTGTACTTTATTACGATATAATTAGGAATTTATATTCAGTTTTGTACTGTGACGTTTATTACATCAACTGACTTGGTCGGTTGACAGTTTGAAGGACATAAATACAACGACTTGGTCGTGGATTGGGTATTCTCGATCTGACTGTCGACCAGTGCGGAGCTCCTGCCTCTAAGTAAAGTTGAGTAAGATACTTATTTTATTTTTTATTTTGTAATTTTATAATTTATAGAATAAGTCTGAAGTCTGACGGTAAATTGTTAGTTATTAGTTATTAACCCTAGAGCGGTCGCGCATATAAATGTACCATAAGAGGTCGCGTGGATGACATGCGTCATCCATTTATCAAAATAATTTATAATAAATAATACCAATATTTGCGTTAATACTTTTATTGCCAGTAACAGACATTTAATCAACTACATAATAAAACAAAAAAAAAACAAATACAAGAATTTTAATTAAAATTAGGAACATATATACGAGCATCTATAATTTCTTTGCTTTTGAGATCAACTTTTGATATTAACTTTATTTATGAGAGACTAAATATATTCTTATGTATGGTTTTCGTAACAACTATTGCACATATACTTGCAATGGTCGGGACAAGTAAATTTTCCACATAATTGGCAAGATATACGCGTGGTTTTATTACGTTTCCTTCCACACAAAAAGCAGCGACCACGCGCGCCTCCTCGAGGAGAACTAGCCACTTCTTGTGGTTGTTCTTCCAATGGCATTCCTAAAAAGTCGCTTATTTTAAACTTGAGGATTTTTGGTATAGAATCAGTACTCAGTCTTCTCCTAGCTAAAGGTTTCATCATACCCAACGCAATATCAGAAAGGAACTCTCGACGCAATACTTTCATTTGTCCATTGTTTGCTTTGTATATGCATAAAGCATTTATGGCACTTATATTCATCAAATTGAAAAATACCGTCAGCGGCCAGCGCCGTGAGTTTCTAGCCACATCATACAAAGAACACATTTTGTCCACTAAGTCTACCCCATTCTTTGTTCGATTATAATATGTAATAATTTCTGGTTTACGTTTTTCACTAGAACTCTCGTCAATACAACCATCATTATGTAAGGTTGACAACAGTAATACAACCTTATTCTTTTTTGGGACATATGAAACTAACGTGGTATTTTCATGAAAACCAAACAAAGACGAAAAATCAGTTCTATGTGTAGTTGTTCGAAATGCTTTTGGTACCTCTCTTTTATCCTTTCTAATTGTACCAACGACAGTGGTCTTTTTTTCAAAAAGCTTCTTAGCTGCTTCCAGAGAAGTAAACCAATTGTCCATAGTCACGTTTCGATTTTCACCATGAATAGGTTCAGTAACTCTCAAAACTACGTCACACCGATTATTGCTTACTTCGAAGGGACCGGGGTTACTGCCTCCGTATATTTCCAAATTGTATGTGTAGGGAAGTTCACAATCGACCAGCGCAAATATTTTAATTCCATATTTCGCCGGTTTATTGGGTATGTATTGCCGGAATCAGCATCTGCCTCTGAATGCTATCAATTGTTTGTCTAAAGTCAGTTCAGAACTTGGTGTATAATGTTTTTGAAATTTATTGACAATTTGCTGAAATAAATCGCGAATAGGTGCCAACTTGTCAAACGTTATCCTTTGTGCTCTCGTTGTAGGATCATCAAAGCGTAGGTTTCTCATCAAAAACTTGAACCTTTGTACATTCATTGTTAGATAAACAGCTTCCATCCCAGTCCCTTTCTTAGCGTCAAACAACTGCAAAATATTTTCCCTTCCAGATTTTACACTCCCACAGAGATATAAAATGCCCAACAGCCCTTTTATTTCTAACTCATCAGTCATTTTCGCATCTCTATCCCTTGTATATTTATTTTTCTCAATCAGTATACGCTTATTTGTGGAATCCATTATCATAGCTACAATTTCATCATCAAGAAAGAGAGACAAACAATCTAAAGAGGTAGTCTTCGTTTTCGCTATTTCTCGAGGACCTGGCTGTACACGTACGATGTTGTGTTGACGCATTAAACGTCGAGAACGGACTTGTTCTTTCAGCCATCTAGTATTGTCAATACCTTGGTAAAATAAATTTGAAAGTGGTACCTCGTCCTCATCCATGAGATCATCAAGGTTTGCGGAATTAGCAAGTGTTTGGTTTAATTCACCTAAGTCTTGATCACCATCTTCTTCTGAGTCTGTATTTTCTGCTTGGACTTCTAAATGATCCGACTTTTCATCATCAGAACACTGAGTACCCTCTAAAATTTCTTCGTCTTCCAATAACCATAACTCGATTTGCTGATCCCGGTTTGCCATTTTTATGTCCTATAATAAAAACATTTTTTTAGCATAATAGTTACAAATTTAATAATAATATATAAAAATATATCATCTACTATAAAAGGCACTATAAATATATAATAAAAATAAACCCAATCGTTAAAAAGGTTATAAAATAGTCTTCACAAAATACTTACGTAAACGGTCGCGCGGATGACATGTGTCCTCCACCTGCGAATATGCACTTCCCCTGATTCAACCGAACCACTCAAGCGCTCGGCAACTACTGACGTAATGCATTGTACTATAAGCAATACTAAACTGGGCGCCAGCGATGTGTTATCATATAAAAATCGGGGATTCCCGGCCATTTCGTCAGCGTGGATGACTAATGTCATCCGCGCGACCACTCTAGGGTTAAGTGGTGGGTTCCCGCGTCCTTCCACTCTCAGACTTTTAGAGGTCATTTAGCTCCTCTCGGCTCCTGTAGCCGCTTCGCCTGCTGAGTGCCTGCAAAGTTGTTGGGTTACTTGACCGCCGCCCGATGATCGGCGTTGGTGGTTTTTCGGCTGGGTATAGTGTCTCTGATCAACATAAAGTTTGCGTCCGACATTGTTGAAGTTGTCGGACTTGTTGGACGGTGTTGCCGAAGTGTCCTATTAGTCGCCTTTTACGACATCCCAGGAAGAATGGGAGTGGTGCTATTCTACATAAGTAAACCCGACACCACACGGGGAAGCACAATGCAGAGAACCGGCACCATTGGCGCAACATAGTCCGGGATAAAGTGATCCGTGGAGGGGTCACGACCCTCAGCAATGAGGATATCGAAGCACGGAAGAGGAGGTATTCGCTTAATGAAATGATAACGGGTCACAAGGTCTCAAACTGTATAATAAATGTTTGTTTATTTATTCTTGTTTTTTTATTTTTGTCTGTTTGCTTTCTATTTTATATACTGTGGAAACTATTGAATAGGTTTAAACGATAACATAATATTTGGTGCATTTGTAATTGTAAGATAAATAACTTTTGTAGCACCAATTCATTTATGAATGTCAATACACGATTAACAAGTTTTTGAGGTAAATCGCATTTATCTAATTTATTATTTTGCCCTGGTAATCTTTTTCTCAGGACAAAAAAGAGTCGAAAAAAGCACAAGAAAAATAGAAGAGTTCTGATTAAAATAGACTTACCTACCTTGTAAGTGAGCATCTACCATACCAACCCTCCAGTGTAACTAATGATAATGGCACAACCAAGGATTTCCTCTACCTTTGACAATAATTTGGGGAAAACTTGAGTCGGTTCTAATTCGATCCAATTTTGGCTTCATGAATTAAAGAAATGCTGATGTTGGACGGCAAATTGCTTGTAATGATTTAGGAAAGCAATATATGGGTAACGTTAATCTACTAAAATTATAAGACAAATAACTGCAGAATGCATGCAAAAACTTAACTAATACGTATACGTGGTACTTTTCATAACTTTTTATAATATGTACTTACTTGTACTTAAAATATTCGCCGGAATAATTAAAAAATACTGTTGCATGGAATCATGGAATACTCGTACTACGAAAATTGAAGTCTTTTTTTGTGCACCATTTTTTTCATTGTATTACAAAAAAAATTTTTTATTACTAGTGGACCTTGTTGTCTTACTAAATACCTATGTTATTCATATCTCAAGTTCTTAGTGGTGTATCAAGATGCAATCACTATTTTTTAAGTTAGATATTCAGCAATACAACTGCAAAAACCGCGGCAGATTTCATACACTAATTTTGGCATGATATCCGGACAAACATACAGATGGAGAAATACTAAAAATAATATATTTTTCGGCTTCTATTGGCCTGTAAAGTCCCGTTATATATTTTTTCTTCAACATCGCCTGTGTATAGACGTAACCTCGTTACATTTTTATATAGAAAGATAAGAAGATAAGATGAGATTCAGATTAGGTATTCCTACACTTTTTTCATTCCCGTGATTCACGTTGTTCCATGGTAATGAATTGAATTGAAATTAATAATATGGGGTTATTCGAATGACGTTGCTACGGGAGGAGGAGGGGGAGGGGGAGCATCTAAAATCGGGATTAATACAGTACTCACCCCTAATTTCACTGTGCACAAATGACAAAACTCAATATGCAACGGCTCCAATTCGTGGTGACCGACTGCTGACCAACAGACGTTTGAATGCGCCGAACCCAGTGCAAGGTATATAAAAGGTGGATAAAAAAATCGTATACAGCTTGATTGTTTAAGCAAACTCAAAATGGTCTATTAGCATACGATTGTTTATATTAAACCCATTTTAACGGGATACGAATTCATTTGGTACTTAAACAATGGTTTATTTTGAGTTCGTAGGTTTTACAGTAAAAACAGTAGATACTTTATGGAATGAAGATAGCAAACGAGCATGCAACACAACCCTGCCGCTGCCGCCCATGACAACTGTGACCGTCCTAAAACAAGAACAAGACTCAAATATGGACTAGAGTTTAGTATAGGTACTTCTGGAGTGTCATTTTTTATGTTATTAAGGTAGCAAACGAACAAGTCCAGGTATACCACCTTTCTACAGTCGCCGATGCAACTGTGACAGACCTATAACGAGGCATAAAAGTTGAGTTTTAATTCGGACACAGATGCGTTGCTGCCTTTGAGGATCAAATCAAATCAAATCAAATCATTTATTTGCAGGATAAGGTTACAAACATAATTATGTTATTATACATAGCGCTCTTATCCTAGCCTATAAGGCGTGCAAAATTAATTAACAAAAGTAAATCATACTCAATACACTTCGCTCCTGGTTACGTCAGCGGTTAATTTTCACAATCACCAGTTTCGATTGTTATAATAAAAAGTAAAAAATATATAAACAAAGCTTTGTAATAATATACGGCAATTACATGAAAATCACTTTGTCTGAGTGTCTGAGCATCGTTAAAAGACGTCGTAAGGCACGAGTATGTAGGTACATTAAGTGTGCGTGTGCACCTACGTACCATGGATCTCTTTATAGGTCCATGCCTACGTACTAAGTAATAATTAATTTGAAAAAGATTTCCTGGCAGTTTAAAACTAAACGAAAAAAATTCTGTTCCAATTATTTTATGTGAAACATAAATATTTTTAGTATGTAAGTAAAATACTCCGTATATTTTCATACCTTGCTTCAGCCCTGACTGTAGTAACTAGCAGCTCATAATATTTCACGGTGTGAACACGGCTCGTTTGTAGTATGGGAAGGAACGTGCTTTTCATCCGCTGTCAGTTTAGATACTATATTAAATAACTCTACATAATTATTTTACAGGTGATAATTAATTAAATATTACTCATATTATGTAATTAATACTATAAACCAAATGAGGATGTGGGTACCTATATCAATTATATAGATCGAATTCATTTAATGATTACCAGAGATTTAAAAACAATTACCTGATGAAATAGTCACCGACCTACAGGTAGTTCTAAGACTGGCGTGGCGTCCATAAGGGTGCGGTTCCACTGAGGTGGAGCGGAGCGGAGCTGTGCGTGATTCACCAATCACATGGCTTGAAAATCACGCGAGGCACAATGAGATGTGGATTTCAAGCCATGTGATTGGTGAATCGCGCACAGCTCCG
>DWJQ01000772.1:0-12795 GCA_018248915.1 Hesperia meskei straton
ACTTCTTACCCTAAGGTTGTCTGGAAGAAATCGCTTTTTAGCGATAAGACCGCCTTTTGTATCACATTTTGTACAAAATGTCTTATTCTGTTGTATCATGTTGCTTTGGTGTACAATAAAGCGTATTATTATTATTATATTCTTCGGTTAACTCACTATAACATTTTTGGGCTCAAAACGAGTAGCACACTCGCTCTTTTACAACTATTTACTTACTAATTGCATATTTTTAGACATTATTTATACCTATTAACTTGTTTTATTGATCTATGAAAGAAGAAAAATTTTATTATTTAGTTAAAAACTTCGTAGTTTTATTTTAAAAGCTGTGACATAAAATATGTAGGAGTAGTTCCACAGAATCAATATAACGTAAAACATATAATATACCTACCTATTACTCGTACGGAAATTCTACAAATGCTATAAACTCAAGCTATTTCACAGCGAATTAATAAAAAGACGAATATATTTTCAATCAGTAAAACGGTTCAAATATTTGACGAATGAAAAAGGGAACGGCAAACCTATTAATTTCGTTAAAGTAGAAGAAAAATTCTTAGCAATTACCCCGTTATTGTTCCATATTATATTATATTTGCTATTAACCGGCGATTAAGCAGTTGTATAAAGTTAATGATAGGCTTGAACAAGTCAACGGAGTCCTAGTTATAGGAACCAACTCACTCTGGCGCCTCACGCAAGCCTCGGTTATTACCTCACAAAACGAAAACGTGTAAAACGTCGCTTGCCACGAATTTTAACTTCTTTCTTAGAAGTATTCGAATGAATGGTCCTATTGCGAACTAAAAGCGATAATCTTTCACGAAATTTTTTTGGAAAAGGAGTGCAGAAAGTCTAACATTTTTTTATTATAATGCATAACACATAACATAATGGATTGAATTCACAAAAAATATATTATAAAAAATATATAGTAATATGACTTATCCTATTCGCGTTTGAGATATGTTTTTTAACAATATAAATTACTGTCGAACATCGAGAGCAGAACGTATCGCTAGCCAAAATAATTTTGCTTTAGATCTTCGATTGTCCTCTGCTAGACATTCTCGAGCCTAGGAGAAGGTACCTTAACGACATAATATATCATGACAATATGTCAATCTTTTACACATCTTCTTTGCAGACTTAACGATCATTCGATTTTGCGCCATGCCTCATTTTCGATCTGGTTTTTATAATCTATACATGATATAACACTATGATAATATCTACACCTATAAAAAAATTGAAATTTCTGTTCACTACATTTTCTTTTCGCGTTATTGAGTTATTTACATGAAACTTATTACTACAGTTATCATTTAAAATCTTATCAAAATAACATACCCCGCTTTTTTGACTAATTGAAGCCAAGGCAAATTAACCAACAAAGAGTTTCTTGTAAAGGTGATGAATAGAACCCCTACAGTTACAGTAACAAAAAAAAGGTAATCTTTAGTTAACTTGGCTGACATCACCATCAATTATTTTACGATAAAAATCTTGGTTATGCAGGTACTTTTAATTAAAATTGCTAAGGAATATCAGACAAAATATTTTTAATGAATCAGACAATGTATATTTCTACTATAAACAGCTTTGATTTCCCATAATATACTCAGAACTTTCTGTATGAAGATTTTCTCAAACGTGGTTTTTATCATTCATCTTCTTTATTTCTTGGTTAATAACGTTTGTTTGCCTAAAAGACGTACTACTCGCCAATCACTCCTCAACCGACCGCAACCGACACCAAGAATACAATCGACATTCAACGGTAACTACCAAGATATAAAGTTCATAATTGCATCATACCTGTATATAGGGACGTCGTCCTTGTACCACACAACGAGCAGTAGCGCGTCGGGCGGCTGCGGCGAGCGCGTGTCGCAGGGCAGCGTGGCCTCGCCGCCCGAGACGGCGATCAGCTTGGACGCGTCCAGCGACTCCGCTCGGACGCTCGACGGGCCTGGCCGTAGGCCTGGGGACAAAAAAATATAAGTTATTATTAATCATTAGAATATATCTTTTATATATCTATCTTTTATATCTTCTATTCTATGCATATAATAAACCTGCAAGTGATCGCTGTTTGTGCAGACTACAGAAACGGCTAAACGGATTGTATGGGACTTTCACTGACTGATGAAGAGATTGTAGAGCAACATATAGTGTACTTTTTATCTCGGAATTCTCGTAAAATCGGGATTCACGCGGAAAAAAGACCGAGACACGAACGAAGTAGCGGGCAATAGTTCCTTATAATATAAATTACGAATTAAACAATTTTATAAACACACATAAACGCGTTCAGGCATACCGCATACCTATCGACTCATATCACAATAAATTTGTAAAAACCGCACCCGAATCTGTTAAGCCTAACACAGACACTAATTCCAAAAGTCATTGCTTTGGGTTTAGTGTAGTGTCTGAATAATATTCTTCAGATGTTCATAGCACGTTACTAAAAGAATTAGGAAAATTAAAGATAAAGTAAAGTGATTTATCCATACACTGTCAAAACCATTTCTTGTGCTTGTTTGTATACCAAGCCAAGCCATGGTCCTACTGAACAAGATGTTACCTTCCAGTCTTTCTACCGTTTTGCTTAGCTACAAAGGTTCTACTTACTATGTACATTGTTATACTGCAACTAATCTGTATTTAAATAATCTACGGATTTAACTTTAATCTCAGACCGGAAAACAATAGGTATCGTCAAGTCTTTCAATCACTTGTTCATTATCATTCCCGTTCTTCGTGTTCAAAGACGCCGTTTTAACTAATAGGTTGGAGTTTGTACAGACGGTTATTATCGTAGCGGTTTGCAACGTTTTGCTGGTTATATCCAGCTACAAGCTTCGCTACGGCTTATATCCTAGATTTCTTGGGGTCAGTAGTAGTTGAAACTTTATTTTTCTGGCCTTACATTACCTACAGTGCGCCCAACTTATCTCTGAAATGGCAAAAATTGGAACTAACTATTGTTACTAGTGTGCAATGATTGGTCCAGTGCGTCCGACAGCGCCTCTCTTCAGTTCAAGGTTAATTTGGGTTTACTATACTGAGAAATTTGATTAAACTGACTGATTAACTCAACTGTCATTTATCACATTAACCATCGCGCTAAATTGTCGTTACAGTGTAATAAATAGATAGGACATGGATAGGAGCAACTTTACAGATGCACGAGTGTTTATTTATAAACTTGTAGGACTAGATACTTGCTGCTAACATAAATCCTGAATTTATCCTATCAAAATACCAGCTGCAATCGTGGCTTAACAAATTTACTACGTCTAGAGTCCCAGTTGACACCAGCCGGCCGGAGACCTGTTGACAACAATAGTGTTAGTCATGCGGTTGCACCCGTTCCAACCTTCTCAATTTATGTCACATACCCTGTTTTAGTTAATTGCTTACTAGAAAAAGCTTAGCTGAATGTCTTATAAGATATACCTACTAACAAAAGATTTAAACTTTTCACACACAGACGAAGACACATTCAGATCGGACAAAAGAATTCAAAGGTTTCAGTTGTTTCAGTTTTTAAAAACAAAACGATCGTTTGCTACCCTAATTCTATTAAAAGAAATATTTTATTTGAAAAAATATAAATCTGTCTATCACGTATCATTACAACTCATAACAGACTCATTGGTGGGCTTAGTTCTCTTATCAAAATGAGAGGGGTAACCCAAGCCAAGCCTCGAATTCCAACGCCAAAAGCAAATTCATTTACGCTGAAGCTTTAGCGTAGTTTGAAGGCTATGATATTGAGTTGCAAATTGTAGCGAAGTTATTTGAATTTGTATGCAAATTAGAAATGACGCTCATAGGAAATAAAAGCATCTAGCCATGCATCTAGCTTAACGTGTGCTTCGTGGCTTAGGCGTAAAAGTAATCGTATAATAGACTTATCTTTGGAAACGTTATAAATAAATGTAGCGTGGATAGCCAAAATTCAGCAATGTACCGTTTATTGCATAAAAAGCATTATTTGAAAAAATAAAAGCGCATATAGAAATTTGAACTCAAACCGAAATATCGATATCTAAAATAACAGCAATTCTAGTCGACTACTAAAATAATAGCAATTTAAAGGTTCAAAAAATAATCCAACACAATAAAGTTGAGCTCAAATTCGGATCTCTCATCTCTTCATTGAAAACAAATTCATCGCAGTAGTAAAATTATTTAAATTTTATAAAACAAATTTAATTTATTGCTATCATTATTTATAGCATTATTCAAAATATAAATACTTAAGTATGTATTCAGCTAAAATAAACGTGATATTATGCACTTTAATGTTGATATCATGCATAAACAGGCCAAACAAATTAAGGTATAAATCTAACTAACTAATAACTTAGCCTTATTTTAAGATTAATGACAAAATATATAGTTAGTTCTCCCGAACTAAGATGAAATATTATGCCTCATTCATAAGTGTCACTCGCCCTTCAAAATGTTGAAATGAAATCCTAGAAGGAATATAATAATAGTACCTAAACGTTCATACACTCGGGCCCCTTCTACACTATTCGGATTTCTTTGCAGTTGCATATCTGTGAATAGAATCTTTACCATAGATTATTAACCACTGCCACTGATGTAAATCAGCTTTATTAACAAGCGAATTGTTGCAAATAAAAATAAAAAAACAACAAAGCTGTATAACAAAAAATAGCTACGTCACGTCTCCTAATACATTAAGTTGTATGGAGTTGTATAAATTACTAGTAAATCCGCCCTCGCTTCGCTTCGGGAAACCAGTCCCGTGAAAAATCTCTATAAATTTTAACATATTATGTTATTCTGATGTCTAAGATATATTACTGCAAAGTTTCATAAAAATCCGTTCAGTAGTTTTAGCGTGAAAGAATAACAAACCCACACACACACTCACTCACTCACTCACTCACTCACTCACATACATCCTTACAAACTGTCGCATTTATAATGTTAGTAGGACT
The DNA here is from genome assembly GCA_018248915.1 of Hesperia meskei straton. Taxonomy (NCBI): domain Eukaryota; kingdom Metazoa; phylum Arthropoda; class Insecta; order Lepidoptera; family Hesperiidae; genus Hesperia; species Hesperia meskei. The sequence goes on from DWJQ01000772.1 coordinate 4,989, forward strand.
TGCATAAATTTTAAACCTTACTTGTATAAATTACTTGTATTATTATACCAATATTGCTATCGAAATTTAAACCATGATTAATTTTTCAAAAGGTTTATTAATAAGCTACGATTCAGTCGGGTGGTAAGTATCAACAACTTCCAAACAACTCTGTTGTTTTTGCTTTGAGCGGAGGTACCTTGGTTCAAGGATCGATGGTACCTTACACTCCAATCTATTTTGAATTTACAAATAAACAACTACTTGACGGTAAATGCTTGGATACTTGAAAGGGGCTGGCAATAAGTGTTTAGCATTAATCCGTCTGATCGTAAATTAAGGTGCGCTAAAGCTTATGCGATTGTAACAAATTTAACCGTTTCTAAGCTCAGTACTTAGTTATCTGAATTGTGGAGTTAGTGTAGAATTTACTGAGGTATAATCACTGGTTTTAATAATCTATTACTACGTCATCGAATAATGAATTCAATAACTGCATATTGAAAATTTAATATCCTCCGACGGTATAGCCCCAGCTAGTATAATGCAAGTGACCTTTAATAAAATCATATTATTAATTATCATTAATGTCAGTTAGCTTTCGTTCATCGATAATTGTTCATTGCGTTAATATCGAGATGGCACTGAATTGCCAAATACCTGCATCATATGAAAATTGTCTCTTTTTGTCCGTCTATACATGTAAAATAATATCTTGTAATGTATGTATTAAAACTACAGATAATCTTTTATCAAACTGTCGGCACACGTAGTGAATGATGAGGAAGTTTCAGAGTAATTTTATTTATTTCTATGAATTTTTTAAAGTAAAAATACTATTACGTTATAAAACTTTGCAGACATGGGTTATTAAATTAAAAAATAAATCTTAACATAAATGTAATAAAATTATTTAATTTCTGCCCTTTTTAATTACCTGCGCATTGCAATGGCAGGGTTACTTTATGGAAACACGAAAATGAAATAAAATTATTCAATAATAGACAAGGAATTTCAAATATTTTCGCCACGCTGGGCCATCATGTTTATAAATATTATTTATATCCACCACCCGTTTTTCAAAGTTATTTTGGGGATTTAAGTCGGATCGATTACAAAATTTCGTGTGTGTATGGATTCATCGCGAATTTATTGATGAATAACTAAATTAGTAACAGATTTCCGATTATTATGCTGGTCGGAGTTGCGAATGATTCTCCAGCGAAATTGTACGTGAAATTTGAATCGTTCGTTTGCAGAGAATACCAAGCATGATCGTGACAAATAGCCCGATTAACAATCCGAGTCTCCGAAGGAGATGGCGCGAATAACGACCCAATATATCAAAGGATTTTTCCTCGTGCTGACGAGACTTTCAAATTATATATGTTTATTGAAGGCAACAGCGGTAGCCTAATGGTTGGTACTTCCGTTTCTCACACCGGAGTCCCGAATAATAATTTTAAACGAACTTTCAATATTCTGTCCAGTGAAATTGAGTTAGCGCAAGTTTTGGTGTACGAAAACATCGCGAATAAAGTAGTACACATTAAACTTCCCCGCAGTTTTCTCAAAAGTATGAATATAGCCTCAGTGTGAAACGTAATAATCATTGATCCAACCAAACCAAAACTAAATCAAATGACGAAACGCCTCGGTAGGGATTCATAAGATCTCAAAATTTTTTGCTCTTTTATTTACTCAATTCCACTTATACATAACACCCTAGGTGTCCACCGCGATATTAACATAAGCCCAGTAACCAACCCTAGCTAAAATAGTAAAGGATGACTTATTTTTTCATTAGCTTTACAAAGCATCTGAAAGTATGAAAGTATTATCTCACGTCAGAATATTTTAGACTCTTTTAGACTAATAAATACAACGCACATTGAATGAAATTTTCCAAAAATCGGAATTTAAAAAAGCGGATTTCCTACTACGTATCTATCAGCTATGCTTCGCAGATGCCTTTGTTATTGCAGATTTTCCAACGCGAGTGTGAATATCTACCATCAGGTCGTCAGATCCGCCTCGTCTATTACCATAAAAAAACCTTTCAAAACCTATAAACCGTAGGAATAAAAATAAAGATGTACATAAAGAACGCTCAGAGAATATACCTACATGTTTACAACAACGTGTGAATAGGAAATCAATGTTTACTGCTGGCTGCAGTCAGAGCACACGAGTGCAAATCAAATAGTAATTGTAGTATCCTTGGGTGACATTTAAATGGAAAACGTATCCGTCCACAAGGAAGGAACGGGCCATTAAGTCGAAGCGACGTAGGTTGTTGGCGATTGAGTTGGGAATACGAGAATATTGTACTCGTAGGTACATTTGGTTCATGGTCTGATATAAAGTGCATTATCGGGAAGGTTGTAACGGTGTTACTTAGAGATAGTTTTTATTTTTATTCGTCATTTTTGAGCATATAGGTATACAGTTGCTATAATTTTGCCCGCTTATTTAAATTATGCCCTATTATTATGGGCGAATTTATACCCGCAGCTTTGTCGGTTTAGTGCTCCAAAAAGACAACAAATTATATTTTATCCCAGGGAAACATATTTCCGGGATGAAAACTATCCCTATGACCCTTTTAGCGGCTCAAAATATCTGTATACCACATTTAAAAATGGATACTCGGATTAAGCGCGAAAAATAGCAGACAGTAAACAGGATTGTTATAAAAATATTCTACTAGAATTTGAGTTAAAAACCGGAACACGTTACGTGTCGCTATGTGTATAGATAGACATAAATAATTAATAGTATGTATGTAATGTATGTACTTGTATGTATGTAATTTGATTACTTATTATAACGATAATATTCCCATAATAAGATAATAACAGACATCTAAGAGAATACAACGCTAGGAACCAGTATTAAAATACAATACCATAGAATATAAAAACTTTTATAACACGCAATTTTACAATATTTAGTACAGTTTCAACATAAAAAAGCTACAACCCACTAATGGCCCATTACTGAGCACGGGTCTCTCGTAATTACTGAGGAGGCCTAGAGCATACTCCACCACGCTGCTCCAATGCGGGTTGGTGGAGTTTCAACATAAAAGTAGTCTATTAAACAGTTGGCGATCTTATCTCTAAAAGCGATTTTTTCTACAAGTCTACTTAATTATAATGTTATCCTCGAAACATCGATCCTCAATATTGTTCAACTGATACTACTATTTTGGTAGCGACCGAAAATAGTACGTCAGGTTTTATTCTACCCAATCATCTACCAATCCACACTGGAGCAGCTAGGTGGAGTATGATCTAGGCCTTCTCAAAGAGGAGACACACTTGCTCAGTAGTGGGTCATTAATGGGCTGTAGGTAACCATTCCGGTCAACATATTTTTCTCGAGCCATGGACGCAAGTGATAAGAAAATGGTTGTCTATTTCAGCACAAGAAATCATTTTGCATGAGGATAAGTTGCACATTGCAATGATACGGGAAGTGCGCACCTTTCAGCATTTTATAGATATATGTAGTCAGGATATCCGAACAAAGAACAACTCTTTTCCGCAGAATTATTTTACACCGAATAGTGTCGTTAATCTCAGAACCCTCGCGTTGAAGGTCCAAACTGTCGGAATAATTTATTAATGTGCATGGCAGAGCGAGTAAGTGGACGCTAATCAGGCAATTTGTCTAAAGAATCCAATTGGATCTTCCGAAGAACTGCTACGGCTGAGTTCGAAGCGCGTAAAATCCAGTTTGATTCGTTCATACGATAAGAGTCCAATTAAAATGTGGTAAATTAATTATTTGTAGGAAATAACAGTTTCTGAGGAGACGTAGGTTGAATTTTGAATGGCCCTGTTATTTTTTCATTCAAAATGTGAATGTAGGTAAAATTGTTTTACCGAATTAAGGTAGCAATCGTGCATACAGCACAACCTTACCGCTGCCACCCATGGTAACTGTGACCGACACAGAATAAGACTCAAATGGCGACTTTATTATGCAGATTTTATTTAGATTTATTTAGATGGAATATTGAAATTGTTACTTCATATCTTTTTATATATCTAGCTCTTTTATTTTCTCTTCTACCAAATTTTAAAATATACGCAAGGCAGAAGTGTACCATGTAGAAACAGTTAATAATATGTGGGATATCAAATATAACAAATAGAACGATTTATCTGCCGAGATAAAGTCGAGGATGATGATGATTACGATACTTATTATCATCCTGCGTACATAATGGATAATATCAATAAAAATAATCACTGAAATACCTAACTACGATTTAAACAAAATGAGGGACGCGCATGATTCCGTAGGATTTTTTCTATACAATACAATGTTTATATAATGACAAGGAAGAATATATTAAGCAGAAATAATATCAAACTAATAAATAATGTCAATATTGATGAAGATGATAATGATAAATTCAAAATTCATATTTAATGTTTAACCATCAGAAATGTTATATAAAGGCATTCGGCCTGATAATATCAAATACGATGTTGAATTTAACGAGGAAAATTTTGCCCATTTATAAGAAAAAGGGGAGGCCTTACGATAATTTTATTTCAAGAGCTGTTAGAAGTTTCATGAAATATTTATTTTGGTAACGGCAGGGGAAATATCCTGGATTCGATATAGCGTACTAAGAAGTTTTACGAGTAAACATTGGAAACAACTGTTTCCTCTGAGACGTGACACGGGATGTGAATAGATAGTCGATTGTTTTAAGATCATGTGTATATCTTGGCTCTTATAACTCTGCTTGGACAAGCTTATTTCAACGACAGCTGTAGGTACAAAACAAAAAGTTTATAAATTTTTATCTGAAAATTATTCTTAATTGAACCAGTTTTGATATAATATTATTAGTCGAATTAAGAGACTGTGATACTAATAGTTTATACAGGATTATCTGTGATTTGAAATGCAGATTCACTAAAATCTGTAACTGATAAAATCATGAGTAACGTAGAAGAAATGTATTAAAATGAAGAAGTGATTTAACAAACATTTTATGGAATTAAGAAAGCAAATCATGAAGCACCAAGATGTAAGTACCATGAACATAGAACAAGAATGAAATCGCTACTAATTCATTAGTATGAAGACGAGAGCAGGACAGTAGTCAGTCAGTATTTACTAATTTATAAATGAATCAACTGCATTTCGTTTGAATCTACCTACATGAATGGTAACAAAAAAATTATAATAACTGACGGAACTAACCATATCTTACTCAATTCTTAATGGTCTGATAAAATGTATTCAATTAAAGTTTAATAACTTAATACTTCAATCATAACCCAGATTTTTAAGTAATATACCTAAATGTAGCCAAATATAAAGACTGCTCTGCTACGTATATGGATTTCACGAAGCGAACTGTTCTTGGAAGAACATTGGGCGAAACGTGACTGGCAGGGAACTCGGGAAACATTCGAGAGCACGTATCGCTTGAATTGTGACTTCGATCCCAAAGACACATGGGAAATATTTAGAATTAATTTATTGTTCTAATACTGTTTCATACACTAAGAATAATGTCTATATATTTACTAATACAACTCATAGAATGAACAATAAGCTGAGTTAAATTATGTATTTTTACATGATTTTAAATTATTGCGTGACAACAATCTCACCTCATCAATAATTAATATTGGTATTTGAAGTGCACATATTTTTATTAAACGATTTCTTCACAGTGAGTAAAAACATGACTAAGTCCAATAAGACTTCTGCTGTAGTATAAAATAAATAAAAAGCAAGTACAATATAATCATCATCATCTTATTCCTATAGCAAAATTCATTCTGGGAAACCTATTAAAGTCAAAAGAATAACAATATGATATACCAAGGAAGACGTGATTTAAAGTAATAGAAAATTTAAAAGACAAAAAGTCACGATTAGACGACAGTAGATTTTTAAGATAAAGAAAATATTCTGCGATTACCAGCAAAAGTGACCGGAGCTGGAAACTACAAGATTTCCTTTTCATTAAAAATGACAATAAAAGACAGGGGAGAGTATGATTCAGCAAAGAAACAATTGGACGCCGGGGAAACGTTAGACAACGCTGACTGAGAAAACTGCAAAACACCAACGTCTGTATCTATATTTTTATTGCATTCAGTGTTTACGTTAGTCTTAAGTCCTAGTGATTTACGCTGCAATCGGCTTTACAATAAAGTTGAGGTCAATTTAAGCTCCATGGAATTAGTTCTCTGAGATATATTTGTTGCTGTATAAAAAATGAATAGACAATTTACCTACTTCAAAAGACTACAGTCACCTACGTTTCTGTACAGAAGCACCAATTGATTGTCGGTTAAGAAATAAAAAAATACTTTGAAGTGGTTGTTCAACAATGCAACCGAAAACTTAAAAATACATCGAACATTTTAAAAATACATCGGAGAAGTCTCTCAATTTTTTGTGAATTTAAGCTATCTTTGATATGGACTTTATAGTTGTAATAAATAGGTATTACTTACTATGAATATTTTTCTCAAATATCTACATGCACATAAAAATCATAAATGGTGATACTCTTATATTTTATTCACAAGAAATATTTTTTGAATAAATGTGTACAACGTCCACGCTTTGTAGTCAAAAATAAACGTAATATTTAGAACAGTGTCGTTTTGGTCAAGGTGCACCATAAGCAGAGTAAGTTGGCTTGAACTCCAAAATAATGGAGTCCATTACTTGCTAAATTGTTTTTTTTACTCGGAGCGCTATCAATTGTATTTGTTCATCATTCTCAATTACGAGTACGTATATATTCGCGGTAATATTCATTTCATTTAATATCTGCTCCATTTCAATAAAATCATTCTTTTGTTGTTATTCCATCTTCAATTTCAATAAAGCACCGGCTGAACTTTTACAGAAATTTAAATCCATTCAAAGGTGCACGTAATTTCAGTGGATTTTGTAATGGGTACAGCGTATTACTTTTCAAACATGGAGGAAAGCAAACTCTAGTAAACGGTGTAGTTTGGTAAACATTGACTAACCAAATTGGATCGCGCAGTTCTCTTATACGTTCCTTATCACTATTAGACCGAATTTGACTTAAAAATTAATTCGGTTTCCGGAATAAGTACTTAGTTTGTTACTTTAATTTCATATTGTGGGCGGTAGTTTATCGTAGTAAACTTACGAAAGTAATGGAATACGAAATAGCTTAATAACCTGTTACCCGCCCCATGATATTATTAAGTCACAAATAAATAAATAAAGTATAGTACTCGTAACAGTAAATATTGAATACTGTTGTTAATGATTAATTTCGGACACAGTTAAGTATTTTAAGTTTGCTTGGTGACTGTTTTACTTTTATTACGCTACTCTATCATATACTCGGTTTAAAGTACAGTAATTGTTACACGGGTACGTATTAACTACGGTTTGTAGGCCGTCTAACTGACCCACATTTTGCACTCATTAGTTTTTCAATATAAAAACTTGGACTCATTAAATAGTGAAGTGTAAGCAACCATCGCTTACAGTTCACTGTTTAATGAATCATCGCTGATGATATACTTTTTATGGAAGGTAGCAAACAAGCAGGCAGCACAACCCCTTCGCTGACGCCATGACAACTGTGACCAATCCAGAACAAAAGGCAAATGGGGCCTACGATGGGTAATCCAGTTAGCACACCATAAGAGGATTGATTGGTATTTTTGTTAATGAGTATTGTAGCGGCGCATACCTACAGTAACATGAGCGCGCGTCGTACATAATGCTGACCACGCAACCACGAGCGACGAGTGCAGTGAAACAATAGACTACGTCATACGCGTCACACTGA
>DWJQ01000773.1:0-12791 GCA_018248915.1 Hesperia meskei straton
AAACCTGATTTGGTAAAAATATTTTAGTGCATACAGTAAACAGCTTTCAAATAAAAGTGTTCCGGTTTAAATATAAAATTAAAGACGAAATCGTTATAATATTCGCAAATTGACACATTATTATTGTTTTTAAATTCTTTGTTTATTATTGCTTTCATAACTTCGGTAAAAGTCCAAGATCTATTAAAAACTTGTTGTTATGCATATATATTAATTTTATTGATATTATGTATCCGCAATAATTTCATTGTTTCATATCTTTTAACCCGTAACCTTTAAAACGTACTTCCGAGGAGCGCTCAGATATGAATAACAAAGGAGGTTTGTTTAAAAAAACATTCATTGTAATAATTAAGAAATAACTCAATGTGTAGTAGGTAGGTACTCGGTAGATAACATAATGTCCTTAATTCTTGACCCTTTACAAACTGGACTATTACTACCTAACAAAAACAAACGGGGACAACTATACCTTACAGTCCATGCTGAAGTCGTCACAGTCATTAACAAACTTAAGTACTATTCTAGCAACATCTGCTAACTGGACCAAACTTCTCAACCCCCTATTAAGGTCTTGGTCAAGCACAGTTGTCATGGGCGGCAGCGAGAGGGTTGTAGCCGGGTCATTTGCTCCATCCATCCCAACCTTTAAATGTCCACTGTTGGACACAGGCCTCACCTAACTGGCGCCACTCTGACCGGTCCCTGAGCCCTTTGCCTCGTTTCCTCCCTTAGTTCAATAAAAAGGTAATAGGTTGTGTTTCCGGTAACACAAGTCGACAATTCAAGCCTTACGCACTTTTACATACAAACATTTATTAGCACAAATTATCAAGTGCCTGCCAACCATACATTAAAAACTAATTAACATTCGAAGCACGCCGCCCATTCACACTCATACAATTATTGTGGCCTTAAAACAATAAACGTGTTAGTCGATAAATCTTAATTTGTCATTCGATTTAATTTATTTACAATTCAAGTTTACTGCCATTTATTTTATAATGAAGCAAAATACAGACAATGAAATGCATAAAATATTAATTACGATAAACCGCGTTACGTCGAGTCGAAAATAAATTGCTATTTATTTAGTTTATTGCCAATGCTTTATTTACTTTTCACCAAAAAAATATGCACACCAATGAAAACAATATTAATTGAGCTATTAAAATCGTCCTAAAAATTACGAGATTCGATACGAGTCATTCATATAAAATGTAATTAATTACTCGTATGTGGCGTATAAATATGGTAGTAAAAGATTGTATGAAATATTTGATGTGTTATTTTATGAATCAATACTTAATAGCGTAAAAAGATAGAATGTTTATAAGTAGAAGGAATATAGGTACAAGTTACTTTAATGAGACTTATCTGTTATAACAGTCAAGTGACGAATAACAAAATGTCTAAATAAAGTCGTAGGCAAGATCTAAGTAGGTACATTTTTGTAATTTATTCAAAACATCAATGCCGTACTAATATAATCAATATGACACTGATATAATATTTTAAATAACTTAATTAAATTCGTTCCCAATCGTCCTCAATAACTTAATTTAATTCGTTCCCACCATATTAGCAAAAAACGACGACTTAAATTCTTACTAGAAGAGCATAAAATTAAGTAACAAACGCTATATAAAAATCGAAGTCATCAAATTGAAGCCACTCTATATTTTACGAAAGTAACATGAACTCATGTCCCTATAACAATTCTCCATACTTGAGTAAATTTATCTGCAATAAATAACAGAAAGAGCATAAAGTTTGTGCAATAAAAATTATAAAACCATTCAACATGAAATCGATACAATTAACCATAGTTAGTGCATAAGTACCTGCAATCGTTGTCGACCTTTGATTTTGAAAATGATAAAAGGATATTATTGCAATAATATTTATTTTTGCAACCTTCGCGATCGAGAATTAATAAGGTTTAACCATTAAAATCCCACATTACTGAAATGTCACGGCCTCATTTCTGTTTCATTAAGCTTAATGGTATATATTTTGTAACGGAAATTGGGCTTGTTAACACCTTATAATTTTAAACATAAAACGACGATGAAATGCAGTGAGCAAAATGATTTCTGAGTTGAAAATATGAGTTATGTTATGGATTTTCACGTCCTATTAAAAACTAATAAGTATATTATATGTATGTATCAGTTATTTCTCTACAAGAATTAGGTACTAATTTTAAAAATGACTATAATATGTAGGTACCTATTTGGGGTCAAAATAAACGATCATAATTATTTTTACATATTTTATACTTATTACCAGTATAGGTAGGAATATACCTATGTATTAGTATCTATTTCTTTCCTTTGTGGCCAATTTTGATATAGGTATCATCCACATAATATGTATAGTTTGATAGCGATTACTCATTGCTGCACTTAATTCAAGTCTTTGTGCACCTATTTTCTTTATTACAATGTCTCAATTACGTTAATGTTATGTTATGTTAGTACGTTAACGCTATGTTAATTTAAATATGTCAAATTAAGATATTACAAAAAAAACTGTGACATAAAAATGAATATGGCGTTAATAATTGTGACATTAGATACATAAAAATGTTAGAGCGCTACGTGACACCGGCCCACTTAAACTGAATTGTCTTTGGCGATATTACTCATCATAAGGTTAATTGACGACATTAGTCATGAAATTAACTTTGATATATTTTTCACGACTTGACTTTGCTTACACCAATCAATTATTGCGAGTAGGTATGCGACACATAAACCTTTTGGACAGTTCCTTTGTGAATTAAGCAACCGGTACTTACCCACCATGGTCGATTACGGTCATTAAGTTTTTACTTTAATCGCATTTTGGGCTTCTAATGATGATGATAATTGTAAACTCAAAACACCAAATGCGGCGCCTCATATAGTGACATTAGAAACCAGGTCAAATGGCCGGTTAAACGAGGTAGTCTCTGGACTGCACGTCCCCAGGACGTAGTTTAGAAACACGACCTTGCCCAAATCAGCGTCAACAAACCGGGGTTGAACTCACACCAATCACAACAACCATAAGTCCGAACATTCGATTTGTTGTTCTGACGTCAATTGGCAGAAACTCAGTTGCGTAAAACTACTCTAAATAAGGAATGAGCGCATTTATTATAGCTTTTGGGTCAGCCACCAGCATGTGACATGGATTATTTAGTCAGTATTGTTTACAATCGGGCAATTTAAAGTATATTTGGCGGGCGAATGCAATATGTTCTTGGGATTGAGTTTTTCTGCCAACTTGCCGAAGAATTTGTTACTGTCTCGCCCCTGAAATTGATAGATGCAATAAATACTACTCGTTTTTGTGCAGTCGAATAACTCAAGAGACAATGTGTATCATGCTGGAGATTTAATAAAAAGAACCGGTTAAGTCCAGTTCTTTGTGTGATTGGCGTTCCGTATTGTAAGGCTTATTTTCGCTTCTTGAAGAATAGGACATAGGATTTATTTAGAACTGATGAACCGAACGGCGCAATGGTTAACATGCCGGATGGCTGTTCCAAGGGTCCTGCGTTCGATTGCCAGCGAAGCGGAATTTGAATGATGAGTTTCCGTTCTCGCCTTCTCGGTCTGGGTGTGTGTCTTTGTCATGTGTGTTACCCATGGCATCCACAACACAGGGAATCCTAGGGTTGGGCTATGAATGTGTGTGAATTTTGCATTTTAAACCCATAAAAATACCTACTTATTTTTCACTTTCACGATATATTTGAGAAAAGTTTAAAAAATTGTTAATCAATTGTGTTTAACTGTGATTTTATCAAACAGAAACTTTCATACTGAAGATGGAATATTGAGAGAGACCACGCTTCTCTTCTACAAAGCGGTCATGAAAAAAACGAATATTTAGTGGGCTTTCATTATTCTGTAATAAGATGTAAGTGACCCTAAGTTGCAAGTAGCTCAAATATCACAATTCAAGTTAGCGGCAGTCTAAAATTCATTACACAACGTTTTTATTGTTCCAGGCATGACGCGCCACGACAGCGGTGTCATATCAAATTAAACGAAATAAGGTCAAACCGCAAGGAGCGCGGTATTTACCAACTTCGTGTACGACGGCTGGCCGCGCGAATATCTCAGACACATCAAATAACAAGAACAATTAGTTCGAACAAAAAATTAAAGATAAATAAAGTCTCATTAAAAAAAATTATTTTCGATGTTACACACTCAAAGACCCATACTGATCACAGAGGTCTTAGATGCCATGGATTAGACACAAAAGAAAAGGCACACACATGGACTAAGAACACTATTTTAATACATGACTAAAATTCAAAATCCGAAAATACGACGGACCCTCGTTCGAACTCCTAGCTCACCGAACGACGCCGACGGTCCGTTACGGCTAACAATGCACCATATTATGGATTTTTTTAATTATCACTTGTACCAGAATTTGTTACTCTCTTGTAGGCATGCCGTAAAGAAAATTATTGTTAACAGAAAATACATATACTTATTCAAATCTTTTATTTCGATTACTGAATAATTACTTGTTTTCATAGTCCAGAAACTCAATATCAGTCATCATAAAGCAGCACATTCTTGACTGAATGAACTACGAATAATACCTAATTCTGTCTAATGAAACACCTTCTTTAACGAAGGTACGAATTCATGATAGAAAAGTTATGAGTTCTTCGGGTATTTCAGTTGTCAGTAGTAACATTAATTGTGTATTTTATACATAAAATCCGTAAGCGTATGTAGTAATGGAAATCCACACAAATGCCAGCTTTCCGCCCTGTAATTACAGTTCATTTTAGATTGACGGAGAGAATTTAAAATGCCTTAAACTTTGCTAACAATCTAACTGAACTTCTAATACAAGTAAATAGCTTAGTTTGTAGCGGTTAGTGACAATTCCATATTGACGACTCCAGTAGGTATCTATAGAAGGTAAAATGTCAGCGACAACGATTGTACTGTTCGCCAACCTTGCGGATTTGATAGCAAAGCCACCTGCGGTTATCATTGCGTCTCGAGTATCAATATCAACTCGAAATAAATAATTATCATGATAAAGTATCATGCTCATATTGCATAGATATATGTATGTTTTGGAAGTCATTTTTAGTATACTTACTGTCAGTTTTAAGTTTTTTTCAGTTTATACTTGTATAAATTTTATCATTTCGAAATATCACTTTTGGTGCAGTGACCTCCAAGAGTCATTAACTCGCCATGGCGGAATAATGGCGTAACCAAAAACAATTATGATATAAGTTAGGCTCGTGATGAATTACTGTAATGGAACAAGTTGTACCATCAAAACGATCCCTCGTCCGTTTATGTTCAAAACAAAATAATACTTATAACTTTAAGGAAAATTTCAATTTTAAACAAAATATAAAGTAAGTCTTCATTGCGACCAGTATGATTATATTTCCAAAATTATGTAGATATGCAAGAAATAAGTTATGTAACATTTTGTCACTAGGACGTACAGCAACGGAATCTGATAAATCTGATTGGATGCCTACTTTTAAAGAAAATTACTTATTAGAGAAAAACATTTCAATATAGCAAGAACATTTAAACTGGATAAGCACTCAGTACCTACCTACGTATTAAATATACAATGGACAGTTAACTCCACGTTCATACAGTTACATAAATAATGAAAGGCAATATACATAGACAAGAACCCATTTCACATTGTTCTTGACATTGAACTTGGAGACCTTAGCGATAACATCACACGCGTGCTGTCCATTAACTATTACGAAATTGCAATAACTGGTTACCACAGCCAAATGTCGCTAGCGACTGCAGACAATCATATTATGTCGCTATCAACCGAAATACTAATAAAAAACTCCATGGATTGAGTTTTTATGTCCGTTAATGGATACATTACCTTGACATTTATAGCTAAATAATTAATCAAGATGGAATTATTACATCAATCAATAATATGATCGTTTAACAATCGTATATTTAAGCATTACAACAGTCTAGTACTGGTCAGTTGATTACTCACAAGAAATCATTTTTCAACTATTTATTTAAGTAAAGTCAAAAAGGCAGGAAGGTACGGGAAATAATTAAAGAATTTTACTCAGTAGAACGCGCTTATAGAGACTACTACTAAAATATGTATGCTCCAGAGGACTATACTTGAGTCGTCAAGTATGTATAATTGCCACTCCCCGCCAAAACCAACCTTATTTACAGTGTTCACAGTTCAATTTAGTATGTCAGCAAAATTAGCTAAGGACATTTTTGGATTCCGCCGTCAATCTTCAATGTGACTTAATCGCATAGACGCATAGTTGATATTTGTGTCCCATGCAATTGTAACGAACTCCAAAACGAACACGAACAGAGTGTAGAGACTGTATTAGTCAATCATCCAAAACAGGATGGCTGAAAGCCGAGCAATTATCTAGCGAGGTCAGCGGCCCCATCACCAAAAATGGTGTAGCAACATAATGGCAAAACAAAAACACCAAATTACTGACTAAACATTAATTCATCACCGACCCCGCCCCTGGCGAATGTGGCTCGAAATAATTGCGCGCCGCCAAGGTACCACGTGCTTAATTAAAACTTATAAAGAAATATTACATTTGCCGGAAGGAAAATACTGTACTGGCACCTAAGCCATAATGGTTGGTAAACACTTATAGAAACTTGTATTTGTGAGACCAACTAACATTTAAAAGAAAGTTGGCACGAACTGCACGCATTCTCAATGACATTTACAAAAACATTAAAGCAAACAAAAGACGAATAAGAAGAAAAAATAACATCTTAACAATCTTTATTTACATTTTTTCTCGTTATAGGCGACCATATTAAACAAATAAGCAAACAAACACATATTTGCCACTTAGATCAATTATGGCAGCAATATCAGATTCATCATGATGAGATCATTAAAAATACGCATTCATTTACGTTAATTAAAGGAATGTCTCTTACCTGTATAGATCTTGTAGAGGGAATCCAGCAGCCCTTGCATCATCTTGAGGCTTTTGAAGGACATAACCTATTGCAAGAAACTACATCTACTGCGCACAAATTACTTCTATTGTAAATTGAGCAGATATGAACAATATTGCTCCATTATCGTTACTTTATAATGTGCCATGTTCACGCTGTCTGAAAATTAAGTATACGAAGATGTGTGTATTCGTTTGTCGATTCGTTCGGCGTTGTTGATTGATATGATACTGACGATATTGGCCAAGGTAACAATATCGAAACCAATAACAAGTAAATACAGTCGAAATGTGTAAAAGAAATGTTTACAAGCTCCATAGAGGTGAACGAACCCCAGAATGGTGAGCACGGTGGCCAAATTGAAGTAACGGGAACTACGTTCGGATCGTTATCATCAATCAGATTTGCGTAACTATCTGTTAGCAATTACTCTCTACACTAGAAGAGAACAAATCACCGGGTGCGTGGTATGCGGCGTTTCGCAGTTGAAAGAGCTGCTTAGAGCAAGATGCTATCAATAATGATCGTAAACGGAACGAAATGGAAATGAACACTGGGGAATATTATAATGTGTTAGAAAAGGACAACACGAGTAATTTGTGTCAAAAGAATATTGGTGCGGTCATAAAAAAACAACAAATAATAGTAGAGCGGACTAGGGTCACACACTATGACGTAACTCCAGACCATAATTAGGTAACGCCTACAACAACAATAAAACTAGCGAATGTATCGTAAGATTTTATAATTCAAATCTTAATTATACCTTCAACTGGAGTATTGAAATTTTGGGAAAATTTTATTATTATGTACGTATGTATATCTCAAGTACATTATTCTTACTTTACGTACCTACAGTTTCTTCAAAATTATATTATGGACTTTAGGGTTATTTTAAATTACTATAATGACGCCACAACGTGCTAAGGATGAAATGTAGGGCGATGATATATTTTTTTCGACATAACTTTTGGTAACAAAACAACAAAGCACAAAGAAATATTATTTTTAGTACATAAACAAACAAAGCATGTCGCTCTGATGCTAATAAAAGTAATGGATTCACTTTATTATTACCTCCGTACAGAGGATTTCAAAGAAGCCTTCGTCCTATTCATCTAAAACAAAAAGATTTAACTCAATCATAATTTACTGTCATATTGCTGTACCTGCAGATGGCACGTCAACAGAGTTAGTTTAAGAGACAGCTAGCTCATTATGATTGATAACTAGATTTAGAATAGGGTCACATACAAGGCAAAATTACAATAGACCTCCCAGAACATCAATTAATATTTTTCAACATTCTTTTTAGATTCTTTAACCTAACTGGCCGATGACATACATCTATTTATCTTGGACTACGTTAATTAATAACAGATAACAGATTGATAAAATAAATGTCTACTTCAGAGTGGCGAACTGAGATGAAAAACAAACAAGTAAGACGGCTCGTAAATTTCTCCCAAACACGTATCGAGTTAATCGTATTAATTAACACAAACAATGCAAGACGCGTTTAAATCGAACTAGTCACACGTACGTGCACATATATAAATAGACTGCCAATAACATTGTGTAGGCAAATGAAGACACTAATGAGACGTCTGCGTGAATGGCGTTGTAAAATTAGCCACAGATGAATTCGCTCACTAACCTGAGCGACTAGTTAAAACACGAGTTAAAACATAAAGACACGAGTCAGGTATTTATTTCGGAACGCACACAATGACAATATAGCCGAATTAGTATCAAACATCTGGCTAGCGGAAGAGAGAATAATGCCAAACTTGATCGTTCTGCTATATTTGTAGACGTACAGAGACAGTATACATGTACATGTACTCGTACAGTGCAAAGCGAAAATGAAACGCATAAAATTTAAAATTTGAATTTTTCATAACTTACTAACAGGAATAACAAAAATACGTTAACCGCCAACTTTACAAAAAAGATATTCGGCCACTACGATTTTGTAAGACAATGCGTCACATGTCACATTACCATTGTAAATCACACGTAAAGAATTTCAGGAAATATTCGTACGACAATTTATTATTTTGCAAATTAGATGCCGGATCATAATCTAACAGACGTCGTCGGAGAAGACAATTCTCTAAATGAGAAAAACGAATGGCTTAACATTACGCGATTCGAATACCTAACACCGAAACGAAATGACAAGTTCAAGAAGATGGAGCAGTTTAACGTTAGATCAGAGAATGGCATCGATGACAAGAACACGGATGTAAAATCACACGAGACACAAAGCACTATTATAAATTGGCTCCTCAAGCACAGAAGTCAAGATCACTGAACAGCACTGTCACTAGGGCTCATAATTTCACTGGTACACCTGCGATGATTGTAACGTATCGCGGTAAAGCTACCTAACGGAGTCGGAATCTCGATAGGGAGATCGGAGTTTCGCGCCGGGCGAGCATTTCGGATCGCGCGCCCGCGCCGTCCGTGGTCTGCCGCACCGCCGCCGCCACTGGCGGACCGGGATTATTTATAAATTACAGACAGGGGGTCGTAGAATTTTGCACGACGTGTGGTATGCAGGAGCTAATGACTGAAGCTGGTCGCACCGGAAATAAGGATTTTACAGAATCCAAACTCCGACTGACTCGAATATAAATGAAAATTGACTGCGATGCTGACGAGTCGTTGCGTTTGGATAGAAAGCGAAACAGACAAAATATTGTGAAGTTGGCAATGGCAAGTTTTGATTTGAATCAAATAATGTCTCAATTTTAATAGTAAAAAATTGAGGTATTATTTTGACGGCCCTGACCCATTCGCCCACCCAACAGGTGTAGTTTCTCTAGATGCTCTGGTTTAACATTCGCCTCGTCGGAACTATGGCACGTGGGTGCAATTTATGGTTTTCCAACACTAGCATTTTAACACATCAAACAGTTTTAACGGCACTCTGAAATACTCTTAAGAAAATGGAAACGTTGAAGAGATCTGAAATATTAAAAAATAACACTATACAGTCATATCCTCACACTAGAATTACCTGAGGCGTGGAAGCCACAGACAATCCACAAAGACACCAACACCTGTGACAACACCTATCCAGACAGAAAAGAGAATATAAATAAGATCATTAAAATTTCACCTCGCTGGGAATCGTACCCGGGACGCTTCATACACAGCAACAACACTAAAATTAAAATAATTGCTAAACATTAAAAATCTCAGAAGTAGTAGCAAGCCACAATGAATCATCCGCAGCTTCAACAAGTCTCGTCATTTGGCAGCAGTACTTACAATTCATAGATTCTAGACAAACGAATTCTAAAAATAAAACAGTAAACTAATATCGGCATTGTTTAAAAATGAGGCCAAAGTAATTATACATACATATGTATAAGCAAAAATACCCACGTAGGTATGGTATTGTGTTATCATTGCAAAACGAGCGGAAAATGTTGATTTTTTAGAATGTTATAATTTTATACTGTTTATACCTTGTGCGGGCGTAAAGAACTTAACAGTTTCACCGATGATACCATCCTTCTAAGTTCGGATTTTTCACTACGATTACATTCCTAAGTATCGAATCAATGGAAAGCAGAGATGTAAAATACTGATTTAAATTTTGTATGTATAATCCATAGGTATTAAATCCCACGAATGAACCGACAAAACCAATTTCGTAAAGATAATATAACCGGAATCTTTATAATATCTATATCAAAAATATTATGCTACTTTAATTTTGCATTTGTCATTAGCGCCTGTCAAATTAGGTACTCTACGGGATTAAAAACAGACTACAACAGATTTATTTTACTCCACTGTCATGTCAACCTTTAAGTTTTGTTTGTGACAGTCAGTGGAAAGAAGCTAATGAAGAAATGAAGCGACGTGTATATATATCAAAGGGTGTTTTTAGTATGCTACATAATTAACATTTAATTATAATAATTTAAATTGTGAATAGCGTCCCATTTTTCGCTCTTAGACCTTTGCGTAACTAAATTGTCCGGAACATAAATCTTAGCATTCAACTTTGAATTCAAATCCAAAATTTCAATTCACATAAGTTACAGAATTCACAATCTAAAACAGTGATTAACTTAACTTATGTTCAAGGGTGTTCAAAAATAATTGGTTTATATAAAAATGAGAAAATATTAAACTAAAATCACTGTTACCAGTAATGTCATTGGAAAGCTGGTAAAATAGTAATGAGTAAATATTAAAGGTACTTATATTAAGGCCTTATATTAAAGGTACTTATGTTTGCTACTCATATCGTCTTTTCATTCAATTCGTCTTTTAAATTTTCGTTCAGCAGAATTGTGAAGCCCTTAGGTCTCATGTACAATGAGAATATCTATCGCACTTTTCAAGATTATCGGTCATGTTCAGAATTTTTCAAAGACTTTCTGTACTGTCGTTACACGAGCTATCTGATAACATTTGAATAAAGTCAACGTCATTGCAAGGTCACAGTGATCATCAGATCAGCAGCCACGTGACCAGAACTGAAGCGCCGGCATACCACTTGCCTGGGAAGCCATTCATTGTAGACTTTATTGCGATCTACAGTTTTAGCTCGCCTGACAGCTGTGGACTGAGGCGCAGCCATCATCGTAAGCTTTATTGCTCATAAACTATTGTCTGAATCCAATGGATGATCGTGCTTCGAAAAATTTTGACACAAACATATTAATCTACACGTAGCTACCTGACGTCAGACCACCCAAACAGAATAATTTTAGCCTTAGTAACCCAATCAAATATGATAAGTAGGTACCTACATCAATATTTTACAAGCACATTCATAATCTCAAAAATGTGCTTCAATATCCTTGATATTTTCCTTTGAATCTCTACTTAAGCTATTCCAGCGAATCCAATTGAAGATAAGGATTAACTAAAAAATCTACTAAGTTAACTAACTAGAAAAACTAAGCCGTCAGATCAATCACCCAGAACAGAACCAAAACAGAGTCGTTATTTCAAGACAAGCATACGCAGTAGATGGCAAATGCGTCATTCCTTTGAGGAATGATAAGATTCATGGAATGGAGTTACAACAACGTAAGCATTGACTACTGCTCGTCTAGACATAGGTACGGGCTAACATGAGCGCACTTCAATTTTAACTCTAAACTAGCTGTTCTTGCGCGGCTTCAACCGCGTGGATTTTTTTGTTTCAGTTTATTCCCTTTTTCTCTTTGGGGTGGATGAGAATTTTCAGAAATCCTTTCTTATTAGGTACTACTTTATCCTTTGCCAAATTTCAGCTTCGGGTCCCAAAATTTTAAATTTTTTAAATCTGAATTTTTTTTCCTTAAATGATTTTATTTCATTTCTCTAATTTGGTGAACACATTTCGAAAATTGTGGGTGGTCTTTATTATTTTCGACTTTTCCGGATTGTCGGGAGGATTTTACAGAAATTATTTGATGCGGTACTTAAACGATAGAAATCGTATATTTTCTACAAGCGTGGGACATAAGGGAAACATCTGATCAATGGTGCCCAAAAGACGTTGAAATTTTAAAAAAATAATTATGTTAATGTCGTAATTTTTATATTTGTTGGTGCATTTAGTGCTATGGCAACCGAATTTTATTTTTTTGTGTTATTAAGCGTTTTGTTAATAATTCATGTCTGGTTCATATTATTGTTACGTGTCGGGAGTACTGGGTTCGAGAAAATGCCAAACTATACCACAAAGACTTTTATTGTACTTGTAGATAAATTACACGATGTACACAGTACACACTAAAACACTCTGCACGTAGGTACTAGTAAACACACTCGTCGAACACTGTA
>DWJQ01000774.1:0-12787 GCA_018248915.1 Hesperia meskei straton
ATGAAAATCCGTTCAGTAGTTTTTGCGTGAAAGAGTAAAAAACCCACACACACACTCACATACATCCTTACAAACTTACGCATTTATAATATTAGTAGGACATACCTAATGCTTTTTCACTTTGCACTTTGGCTGTTTCAACGCCAACCATTTCAATGAGCTTGTCAGCGGCTTCATTCTTTTGTTGTAGTTCTACTTCTTGTATTGCCAATTTTGCTTTTAATTCATCTACTTGTGATGCAGTACTACGTAATTTTTCTAAGCCGTTCTCTAACCTAAGAAGAATTTCTTTCAACCATGTGATACAAAGACAAGCCACGATAAAAAATATAATGGTAATATATGAAAATAGTTTCATACCTGGTAATTTTTGCACGAAGTTCATCAGTTTTGTTATTTACTAACTTTGCGTATAAGCTGATTTGTTCCAAATAACTCTTAGGGGTGGTGTAATTGTATCTTCTCTCATTTGATAAGTAAGCCCTTGATATCGTATTTACCGAGGTATGAACATAAGCCATGAATCTTGACACAGAGTCTCTTAGGGCAATCTGGGAAATTTTGTTATATTTAAAAACATGTACTAAAAATAATATATTTAGTTGTGATTATGAAAAAAAGTACGGCATTATACTCACAGGTAACGCGTGTAACTCTTCTAAGAATCTCATAGACACTGAGACTAAGGCTTCTTGCGGCCATTCATGGAACCAATTTATTGAAGTGCAATTAATCAATGCAGGAAATTTCCGTGATCGCACTCTCAAAATAGAGCCTACGGGTGAAAAACATAATACAACTTTAAGTTGTTTCCGAACTCTGTCTATAAAGAATTTCCAACAAACTTCTCTTGTATCTGGTAAACCAGCTCCTTTAACCTGTGAAATTGTAAATAAAGTTTTAGGCAAATATCAAACTGCTTAATGAAAATGATCAAGTTCGTCAAACTTTTTACTAATTTTTTATTACCTCATTCCTAACACCAGCTAAGATATTCTCTACTTCGTCATCAGGAAACAAATCAGCAACTTCTCCGGAAGCTAATAAATCATTAATAAGTACTAAAAATTGTTCATTCGCCACTTGCGCATCCGTCATTAAAAACATTATACCAACATTTTTCAAGCCAGTCTTAATATAGAGGCCTGACAATTCGTGCTAAAACAGGAATAACGAATATATAAAAGCATTATTCATATTCAAAAGTCTTTACTTTTAAAGCTCTAACTTATTTCAATAATATTAAAATACCTTGAGATCAGACACTCCATAACCTTTCTTAAGTTGTATTTGTAGTACTTCCAAGCTTGATATGAACGCTGCTAGTCTCGACAAGGACTGCTTCCCGGATCCTCCTACACCAACTAATAAAGCGCTTCCTCTAGGACTTTCAAGAATTCGACTTATTCTGGAATAAATTCTTTGATGAAACTGAGATTTAACGTTACATTACATAACATTCTTATTTATACAGTATGATTTTAACGCACCTACATATATGCATCATGGCGTCTTCAAACAATACCAGATTCATGGCTGCTATCAAATCATTGTAACTGGCCATAGCTTCATTAAGTAATTTATTTAGCTGTTGCCAAGTCGTGATTGGCATATATTTAGGCTCACCAATACCTCCAGCAAAGTGACAATAAATGTTGGGCCGTTCGAACACTACGCCCTCATCAATGTCCTGTTTTTTACAATAAGAATATATCATGATTTACACAAAATTTTATAAGGAAATTGTAAAAAACATATATATTTATAAATATATGTATAGATTAAATACCTCAAAATTTTTCTTGCATAAATCTATCTGCATTTTCAAAAAAGCGTCTATATCCTTATCTTCTGTTAATTTGTCACCATAAACCCTGTGGGTTTCATGTAACCAGAGTCGGATTATGTCCGATGGATTGACCAAACATTCATTTGTACTAAAAAGAAAACCCTGAAATAAAGAAACATTGTCATAATAACCTATGTTAACAACGCAGTTTAATAGTAATTTATTGGATTTTTTGTTTACCTTAAAAATATTGGACAGGTCTCTCAAATTAAATATGTAATGAAACTTGATCGCAGTAGGTAAAAATATTTGCGATACTTTATTATGCAAAGCAATAGTAGCCGATACCACGTTTGCTAAAATAAAGAAAAAATGTTTAGTTAATGTCTACTTGGTTTAATGCTATTTCTGGATAACAATATATTACCGATACTTACGTGCTAATTTCCCAATTTGACAATTTATCCTCAGCTCAGGGTTTGCTAAATGTTGACTCAGGATCGAATGATAAATATTATTCAGCGCTTCATTATTTGGAAAACTAATAGCAAATACACAGAAATGTCTTTGCAACCTGGGATTTATTGTGAAACTTCCAGAAGTAGGATTCATGCAGGATACGTACTGAGTATTGTGAATATCTTTAAGAGAAAGCTTGGTGCGATCGTACCAATGGTTGTAGTCTAAATGTTGACGAATAATAGTATGAGGTGATACTGTCCCATAACTATCGACTTCTGGCATGTTCATATCATCAATGAAATAAATAAGAGTTTTATTTCCCGGCGGTCCGTAATTTCGACCAGCTTTTTTCTCTAACGGTTTTTCTAGAATTTTCTGGAGCATCTCAGAAGTCGTGTAAAAGTTAAATGGAACTGATTGGATCGCATAACTTTCTGATAGCCTAAAACATTAAAAATACATTTTATGTAACTACAAACAAGAGAATAAGCGTTTATATTTTAGCATCCTCTATTATGTTTTAATTAATTTGCAGCAGAAATTGACTAACAATCACGAATATTATGTATTTACTTGAATTATAATGTTCAAATCTAATTTTTGATTCCACCAAATGGTTTATTGGTAAATTGCTTTGCCAATCATTGCTATTTTTATATTCACTAGTTACATGTAAATACTTTTTAACTTATTTCTACACAATTATACATACCCCTGAATCTTTTCATTTACCAAGACTGTTTTGCCACAACCCGCACCTCCGACTAGCATTACTGGATGTTTATTTTTCATTAGAAGATCCAAAAAGTATCTAATTCTTATAGTTTCCGCAGTAGGTACTAACACAGCCTACACATTGAGAGATTCATTGTTAGAAGTCTAAGCCCGCATCTTAGTAAGCACTATTTTTAAAAATGTGATATCATATGCGGATAAATATTGAATGACATAATTATAATTATTTAAATTACCTGAAGGGGAATATCGCTATCCAGTTCAAATTTTGTGATTTTTTCAGTCCATGGTGTAAATTGTTTTGTTTCAGTATCAATGTAGTAGTCAAAAACGGTTCCACCGGCAGGAAATTTCACATTTTTAAATTCGTTTACCCACCATTTAGTGTATTCTGCAGACGTTTAATTTTGCATTATAATGTAGGTGTGAAAGTACATACAATAAAACGAATGTAAAAAAATCTTACCAACTCTGTAATCGACGTTAGTGTCTTGGAACATAGCAGATCCAAACGCCCAGACGCAAGCAAATACAAAGTAAATATCATGCCACTCTTTAGGGCAGTCAGCGGGCGTATTCTCAGGTACAAACAGGCAGTTCAAAAGATGACAAAGCATTTGTACATGAGCCATATCTGCTATGGGCGTAATCTTTTTAAATCTAGTTCTTACTGTCTCCAAACATGGCGGTATATATTTATCAAACAATACAACTAAATTAGATTTCTCCGCCGGAATTTTTCTGGTCTCAACCCAGCTTGTGACGTAACTGGAAGTAAATTTTTGTAACTCGATTATATTCATTTTTTATTTAAAGGAAAGTAAACGATGTGAACACTCAATTGAAATACATAAATTAATACATACGGATTCCATCCTAAATCTTGGGGATTGATATACAAAATACCAGCTCTTGATACCGTAGCTGGTGTTGCAGTTCGAAGGTTAGAAATCTCAAACATTAGACGCATTGAAGGTGTAAGCGCGATGCGTTCGTTACTGGCTAAGGTTAAAATTTTGTTGTCATCCATTACAGTGTTCAGTGATTCAATCCACATAGGGTCTATGTCGCCATCTAATACAATCCATTTCGGATTCTCTCCTGGAAGATTTGCTTGATCTCTCATAATTACGGAGAATAAGCCATCTTTCCATTCTCTTGTAGCTGGATTAATAATACCAAACAATTCGTCATTGGTTACCGCTTTTGGATTCAAATCGGTGAAAATTGGCTTCTTTTTTAAGTTTTGGTATGTTTTAAATAATGTCTTCCATACTTGAGTTTTACCAGTTCCTGCATTCCCCACAATAAAAACAGAATGACGTACTTCTAGCAGCTCTTCCAACTGCACCACCTTAAGAATGAAATTGTCTTCTGGTTGCAGAGTTAAGTCCATTGCAGCTTGCTTTACTGTTCTTTCAAATTCCAAATCTCTTTTTCTTGGTACTTCAAGTGCAGGAAACAGGTCGCCGATCAGTCCCATAAAAACAGGCATGTCATCCGTCACAATTTTTGGTATATTAAAATCACGTAACGTCCTCATCAAAACTTCTTCTTCCGGTCTTCCAGGATCGCCTCTCTGAACAAAACGTTAGTAGTACAATAAACATACTCTGACAGATTTTAATAAAATTTGCGAGAAAGTTTACCTTTAGAGAACCCGCAACAACCAGCACAGATTTGATGGCACGTAATCCCCAATCATAATGATCTTGTTTCGATAACAATTCTTTACATAAAGTGTATAGTGTTATAAACTTTCTTGCTAATATTTTAGCATCTTGAAATCCTTCGGCGACTAACATGATTTCACAAATAAGTTCAAAATCAGGAACGACCATAGCGCATGGTCTAAAAAGTGCTTTTAAGTTTTCAGGCAATTCTGTTCTACCAGCATACCCAGGATTCATTGTTATGAAAATTCCAACTGTAGGTACTAGTACTATTATTTCACCCATAAAATTAAATTTTTCCTTCTTGTCTCTAAAAATCACATAAATTAACGCATAAATAATCGCATAAGTATAAAGTTTCATACAACGACATTGGCATGCGTATTATAATTTACCTGATAGCATCCTGAACTGATTTGACTTGAACCGCAACTACCGATAACACTTCTACGGAAATTCGGTTAAATTCATCAAAACACCCCCAGGCTCCTGTCTGTGCCAATCCTTTATAAATATTTCCACAAGACTGTAATGAATATATACAAATTCTGTTTGTGTACGTCGATTAGAATTTGCGTATAATTACAGTTAGCTACTAAATACAACTGAATTTGCTAATCGTGTACTTTACCACTATATTAGTAGTAGTAGTGGTAATAGTAGTCGTCTTTACTAGTGCTTTTATTAAAATCTAATACCTTATTATCCTCTAAAATACCTGATAATCCATTTGTTCAGAGCAGTTGAATACGTAAACCATTATACCCAAAGCTCTCCCTAAATCTTTAGTGGTCTCAGTTTTGCCAGTTCCTGCTGGGCCGGCTGGTCCACCGCCCATAATTAAATGAAGAGACTGAAATGAAACGAAATTAAAACAACAAATTATTTTATTATTCTCACTAAACACGACAGTGATTCAATAACTGTGTCACCTGAGTCAGTGTTATATAACATCGATCAGTCAGTGGAGTGATAACCAATCTCGGTGTGTTCCCCAAGTACTCGTAGCTGTATGTAAACTGCGCGTCACAAATGTTTGCAAAACAATGTGATTCTTTTTCACCCCATCTACAACAGGTACAATCAATTTTATTATGCAAGAACTTTACGTAAAATTTTTGACCACATTAAAATAATGCAATATTACATGCTACACTGCAATATTGTCCAAAACTCAATTCTGAATCATTATTATGATTTAATTAGCTCCTAATTAAAATAATCAGTAAGTAATATTCGTGAAAATTATAAATATACATCAGTTTCAACCTGTGTCGCAGCTGGGATTGCCACTGGAAGGCCGATCCTGCTTCTATTTTTCCTTGAATCAGTTTACTTACAACATCTCTTGAATGCACATCAATCGTACAAATTGTCATAATTTTCTGACGATCTTGTTTGCTAAGTTCACCAATCAGCAATGTTATTAACGTACTAAGTTGTGCCAACTGCTTTTTGTAATAATCTTTAAGAGCATTATCGTAGCCCTCTTCGAGCCTAGCAAATGCAATATTGACTTCAGTAGTCCACCAGATTTGCGAACAACACAGTGACACTTGTGCCATGAAATCAAATAGCCACTGTTCTCGAGGTTTCTCCTCGTATGAAACTATGGCTTCGCCGAAATACTGGCGGATGGTTGATCTCATTATATCTTGCAGACGATTGAGCCATATCTCAACCTACGATGGAAAATGCACTAAGTATGAAATAATAATAAAAAAATTGGTGCAAAAACACTGCGATATCGGGATAACTATTTTATATTTATAACGATATACTAACCGCGCCAGTACAATCACACGTTCCAGGAAACGGCACTAGTTCACCATCCTTGGCTATCATGCCCATAGCTATTTTCTCTCCTGGTTTATCATTATCAATAAATTTAAGTTTAGCGATAGAATCAAAAAGTTTGGTTAAATGCCTGAAAAATATTGCCATCAGTTATTACAATAATTTATAATTTTTGTTAACTTTTATTTAAATTTCAGAGTGTATTTATTTAAAGTCAGGTTTTGTCACTTAAAAACATTATTTTGTATACCTTATAACCAACTCTGCTTGGTTTCCGTTGGATAATATATCTAATAGATCTGCTGAAGATACAAAATAAAACCTTGGGAAAGCAAGCCTCTTTGTTTCTAAATACTCAGCCAAAGCTTTTTCACAAATAATTAAGTCTTTCTGTAAGCTGTCAAGAATTGCCACTAGGCCCTCCTTATTCGTGCCTTTAACGACATTCGGTGTTTTAGACATCTCTTCTGATAAAACCTGCATAAATTCATAGTATTTTATCATTCTAATTTAATCTTAACTTTATATGACAAAAACCTGTGAGGGTATATACATATCTAATACTAACTTTAAACTCTGCATCAACTCTGTCAAATCTCGCTGAATCCTCTGGAAGCTGTTTCCTTATATCTTCAGAACTCATAAATATGCTCTCCAAATGAGTCCAAGTTCTTTGGACTTCGAACCATACTGTTATTACTTGATCGGCTATTGATAATTTTTGCTGCCAACTTGACACTTCTTCTAAGAAGTGGGCAATAAATTTTGAAGTTATTAAGTTTTGAAGTTGAACCTAAAATTAAGAAATGTTTTTCAGCAAAGAGAATCATATATTTCTGTACAAAGGCAGGTAAATATACTTGCCTGGTTCTCTTCTAAAGTTTCTATTAGTTCCTCACTAGCCCTTAGCAGGACACATCCTGTTCGTGTATGCATTTCTTGCTCAAACTCCATTCCACTCCATGTTGTATTAAGATCTTTTAGTACTTTCTCCATGGACATTTCTTTGACTGCTTTATCCACTATGTTCTTAACTTCTTCTTCGCACTCATGCAAATTCAAAGCTAATAAATCTGCCAGTGTCGTATTCAAATCCATTACTATTCGTACCTACATAAACCAAAGGTTATTAATAAAATGTATTATAAGTTATTTCAATACATGAAGGAAATGCAGAAAGAAATAAGCTTATTTGTAAGATATACATATATTATGTATAATTAGTTGTGTTTGTGATATATATTATAACTGTACATATCAATTTAATGTGGAAACATCATCACGCATAGAAGCATGTGAAACCCTTTTGAAACACACATAACTTATGAGAAACGATGTAGGTGTTATTTACATTGTAAAACACAAGGCATTATTATACTTACAGTGAGTTCAGGTGGTAATGCAGCTAAGCTCTGTGGATAATAAATATATTTACATTCGCGAAACATCACAATCCACACTTTAAAAACAAACAAGGTATTTACAATAAATAAAGTTATGGCATACCCTTTAATCCAGTCACACCAAGATGCGTAAATAAAAACAAATTAAACGAATAATTGCGTGCCTGTCAAAACATTGCATGGCAAACACATACATGCACATATGTACATTGCATAACAGTAAAAGTCAAATCCATAAACGATTCATAGAAACAGGCACCAAAAATGGGAATATTTACACTGGAACTATTTTACAGACCAATCTTTTTTCTGCCCTAAACTTGTTACCTTTGTAGTTCGCATTAGTTGATCCCAGTGCCTTTCCCTTATTGCAGGATTTTGAAGTTCTCCAACAGCTCGTAGAGATGTAAGCATATTTTTAACAGTAGCTTCCAAATTTATATACGTATCCCAACTAAAATGATCAAAAACGATCTTTGTAGGTTTGTATATTTTAAGTAGGTAACATTGTTAGTCGTTTTGTTTTCATACCTTCTCATTTCTTTATCCAGTAATCGTATTTCTTTAGCAAACTTTTTACATTCAATATCCATATTTTCTACGTCTATCTTACGCCAGGGCGTCGTTTTCCAATCTTCTATGCTAGTTCTTACGATGTATACATAATCCCAAAGTTGCTAAAAAATAAAGCCATATATTATGTTAATGTTGTTGTAAATTTAACAACTTTCAAATTTTTATTAATTACTTTGTAAGTAATATACCTTTAACATCCTAAGTTCTTTTCTACACTGTTTCAATAATTTGAATTCTGGTACATTTACTTCAAACAAAGAACCAGACTCTTGTATACTCTTCATTTCATCTTCCAAATGCAACATTTCATAATCAACCCTTGACATCACCTCATACGGGTCATTGCATTCGTATTTAAAGAACTGTAAATAAATAAATTTATATAAGTGTGTTAAAGACATTCGTAAATAACGGTATAGAAAAAAACGAAATACAACCTCATATCTCTTAAAAACTTCTCTATAATAAGTCACGTGTGCATCAAAAGTAGCGATTTTTTTTCTGATACAAGATACTTCCGCTGCTTGCAGTGGAGCTACTTGTTGCTTTACAGTTAACGCCAGTTTTTTCGTTGCCTGCCATTGTTCTGGTAACTCCTAAAGAAATTAAACAATTAGAAGTATTTTGGCAACAATAAAACTCAGTATTCTTGAGTTTAAATACACTGAGTAAAATTTAATAATACTTGTAAAAGAACGTTGACTTCTTCAGGAATATCCATATCATAAAATTTTAATAATTCTATAGTTTCTGTCAAAGGCTGGAACATGTCATCTGTTGTTGCAGTTCTATCTTTCACGTGCATTAAGTAACCCATTACGTTTACTAAAGCTTGATAATTGCCCTCTGGGACAGGTTGAAGTAAACCTAAAATAATAAAAAATGCAGTAACTTGCCAGGAATCATAGCTGAAATA
This sequence comes from Hesperia meskei straton, assembly GCA_018248915.1. Lineage (NCBI taxonomy): Eukaryota > Metazoa > Arthropoda > Insecta > Lepidoptera > Hesperiidae > Hesperia > Hesperia meskei. Next base: position 9,352 of record DWJQ01000774.1, read on the forward strand.
TAACATTGTGTAAGACAATAATTACCTTCGTCGGCCTCATGTATAAAGTTTCCTAAATCTGTAAGACTAGATGTGACATTGTTAACTAAATGTTCCTTATACATGTTGCCCCATTTACGAACAGTGTTTAGAAGAGCTTGGCGAAATGGCCGGATATCCACCTTAAATAACCAAACAAATGATAGTTACTTTGTTTCTTTCACTATATGCATAAATGTATTATAGATAATACGCGGAGTTACCTGAAACCAAGAATTAAAAACTTTATATGATTCCATTTCTTCAATATCCAGAAAGAGATTCTCATAGTGATCTATTTGTTCTCTAAACGCCTCCATTTTTGGAGGGCAAGGGGCTGGAGCTTGAACATCTTTGTCTTCTGAACCAATCTTGTCAATTTCTTCTGCAGTCAAAATTCTTCCATATGTTAGAAATACCTCCATGATAGCATCCCTCTCCTCCAACCAAAGATATGAATAATTTTCGAATGTTTTACAAAAATCATTTGCTTCTTCGATAACTCTTTCTATGCCATTTAATATATCATCTTTCATTTCAACTATGTCGTCATTACTAACAATCTGATCTTCATAAGATTCCTCTTGTTTAGGATCTATTCTCTGTATCAATGATGACATTTTTAATATATCGTTTATTAAGTTATCAATCATTGCAGTAAAACCCTTTTCATCATTTGGGTCTAGACTAGGAACAAAAACCATATCAGGTTCCCATAATTCAAGTTGGGCTTCAAATAATGGTGCAAGTTTATTTTTCGGATTCATGTGTTCTGATATGTAGCCCATGCTGAAATACAAGATATTTTATAAATTACCCGTGTGTATGTGAAATATAATTTTATTACGCATATAAAAATAAAGTTGTTATTATTTTTACCTGCACGCTATCGTTTTAAATAGCGATTCTTCGAATAAATTATCTATAAAAGACACATATGAAAGCCAAATTTCACTTTCCTGATTATCTTGCATGTTAAACAATTCCATATTTTCTTTAAGGAGTACTGCTATACGCTCAGCAGTTTCACGTATTTCTGTATATCGTTTATTTATCCTTTCTTGCCGATCATCCAAATTAAGTAGCGTATCCTGAAATTTTTTATTAAATTTTTATCATTTTAACGTGTAATGTTTACACAAATTAAAATTTTAAAGTTAAAGGTTATTTTCTGGTTGTTCCTTTGAAACTGGTGTGTTTGGGATTAGAAAATTTTTATCTCACCTTTTTACCTTCCTTTCTTTCAAATAATGGTAGCGAAGACCAAATCTTCATTATTTCTTTAATTTCTTTTAAATTATCCTGAATTTTTGACATACGCTGATATAAACTGCCGACTAACGCGTGAAGTTCTTGCAAATAATTCCAAAGATCTACAAAAATATTTATTTTAAACATTTATCTTTGAAACGATTGAGAACGCAAAATAAAAAAAAGTTTCGATTCACCTTTAGAATTCCAATTCAACTCGTTTTGTGCCATTTCAATCCTTTGATCTATGGCTTTGATTTCATCTTCTACTAAGTCAAACTCTACCTTCTGACTATTCTTTCTTATTTGATTATACCAATCAATTGTGATGCTAAGATTTATTCTGTATTGCCGATACACTTCTTGCTTTTCAAACAACTCCATACTTTCCTTTGGCAACAAATCTTTTACATCAGGGTTTGTTCGTAGATGATGTACTTCTTTCATTAATTCTAAAAGCTATGAAATTATAATGATTTAATATGTATGTATAGTGTAACGATGTTATTTTTATCATGATATTGGATTTCACTGGTAGCCTATGGTAGTACTCACACGCAAGGATAGACGGCTTGAATAAAATAAACATTAAATACTTCTGTTATTATAAAATATTGTTATGTCTGTTATATCAGTAAATATAACCAAAACAATTATTTATGAAAATGAAATATGTTTTTTTTTATTAATATTTAACATTATATTTAAATTTTATTATTTGTAAAAATTACTACTAAATACTTTAGTCTCATTTATATTCCAGTATTAACATAATCAAAAAACAATATAAAATCACCGAATCAGTTAGCGAGCTTGTCTACTTACCGCTGGACTGAAATTCAATACAAGATCCGAACCCTGTCGTGATAATATCATTTTATTTGTTTTCTCTTCAATTATTTTCGGTACCGTCTCAGTCCAATCCATTAAGAACTTCTTCTTAAATTCATTGATGTCATCAATGAGCTTTTCATACTGAGCAAAAATGTCTAACGCCGCCTCCGATTCCTTTATCCTATATTAAAACTAATGATCATAATTTGAAAAATAAAATAATAAATAATTGTCCAGAAATACTAATTTTCTTACTCTTAATTAAATTACAAACGAGTAACTTAACAAACGAATAGTTTTTGTAGTTTAATAGTGTTTTAATAGCATCCTAGTAATAATAATAATCCATGAAGAAAATGGTGGCCATTAGTTCCTGTAACTAATTTTGAATTTGGGCAACTGTGATGGAAGAAAAATATATAGCTAAAATTGTACCCTCATTGATCCAAAATTTTATAATACGACGAGTGCAAGCAAATAATCAGCTTTCGCAATTTGCCCCACCCAGCTTACTTACGGGTGCGGCAAATTGCGAAAGCTAGCTATAGGCTTAGATATCCTTCTAGCTAGCGTGGTCATGTAGAGCAGGCCTCCTGCAACGGGCGGGAGGTAAGCATCGATCTCCATATGTCCATATTTCTCGAAACGATGACTTTGCTCGTTAAATAAATCCTGAAAAAAATTATATAAAAATTTGGTACATAGTTAACGACATTCTCAACGAACGTCATTCTCATACGAATTTCTCAAAATTGAAATTGACGAGAATTTTAACTCACTGTACAAATAGTGATTTCCTCTTGAAGCATTGCAATAATTTCGCAGTATTTAGCTGTAAATTCATTTCTTATCAAAGGTCTCTCCAGTACTGACCCTACAATGTCAATCAACTGAAATAAAAGGATTCGATTATGTGTATCACTTGAACGTCAATTTATTTTGAAAAAGTTTTAGAAATCCGCTTATTTACCTTAAAAATTGCATCTAAAGTGGAGCAACTATCGAAAGATTCAACAAGAACTGTAGACAATTTTAAATCTAAATCAATAATATTCTCTTGAAATTCTTTAAAATCTTCATTAAATGTTTCGTCATCAGGATCTAAAACATCATACGATTTGGAAGCAAATGCGTGAAAGTAGGATTCAAATTCCGCCGATATATCTCTGATTTGACCTCCTAAAACACGACCTTTCATACCGCCTACTTCAATTTTTTCCAACTTTTGGAACTCCAATACTGTTTTGAAAAACCATTGTATCGTATTTAGTCTTTGTAAGAACTTATTCATTCTTTCAAAGACAACGTTTGGATGGAACGTCCACGGGATAAC
>DWJQ01000775.1:0-12784 GCA_018248915.1 Hesperia meskei straton
GCACTGGTGACTCCCCTGGTGTTGCCTGTGTCCATAGGCGACGATGACCACTTACCATCAGGTGGCTTTTTCGTCCGCTTTTTCGTCAGCCCTTCAGGCTATAAAAAAAATAAGATGGTTGTTCACTTGAAATACCTATTACTAGAAACAAAATTGACGCATTTTCAAGAACTAATGTACTATGAATGTCTAAACGCTTACTTGTCCCTGGGTTTCCTGAGGAGGTGGAAGACACGGTTTGCTGTTCCACATACGGTTTCCGGGCGAACACCATCCCATTTCTGTTGTTGTACTGAATCACGGAGCTAGATGTGTCCGCTTCCTGTAAGCATAAAATAGACTCCAGTGTCGTATTTCCATCACCGTCCATCATCATGATTTGAGAACGTAATTTTATTTCTGGATTTAATTAATTGCCCCCCACCGAGCACGGCTTACAAAGAACATAGCATAGAAGTAAATTGGTTTAAGTAAGGAAGTTGCGATATAACGATTACAAGTTTAGTGTGACCGACGAACGGCTTTACCGTGACCTCCGAAGCACGGAAGCGCACAGGATTTTTTGCCACTAGCGGTTACCCATCCAACTCCTGACCGCGCTTGCAATTATTCAACTCAGTCGATTAGTACTACGAATCGACGTAACTATGAGCGCTTCAGTTGTCACTCCAACAGTCATCAATGAGGGTCGCCGTGTTTGTGCTCACCAGTTGGTGCCACCGGCGAGTGAGGTCCTGCTGTCAAAGCCCGCCCATACATAAACAGTGATAAGTGACATTTAGAGAAGTGAGAAGTGACAGTGCCACAAACTTATTTGACCCGGTGGCCAAAATTGGAACTAATGCAACTGTTAAATTAAACTGTTATCAGACAAAGACAAAGACAGTAGCGCCTTTCTTACCGAGTCAGATAAGTTTGTGGCACTGACAGCCAGACCTCACTCTACACTAGCGCCTCTAGCGGTGAATTCACACGCTTTTACCCTCATTACAGGAGAAACTGTCAAAATGACACAACATGCGTCAACTATTATGAAATTCCCCACTTATCTAAAAACCATAGCTAGACAGATTAATTACTGAACACGGTCACACAAACAACCTTCAGTTCACTCCTCAGAGCAATATCCAAATCCTTTCCGAAGGTGGTCTGGCCGGTGGTGCCGAACCCTGGCTCGGAGACCAGCGCCGCGATGTTGCCGTCCTCCTCCGTCCATGCGAACCTGGCCTGCTGCGGCTCCAGACCTTCGGGGAAGAAGCCGTCGCGGAAGAAGCTTCGAGGGGCTTCAATCTGGAAGGAGACAGCAGAAGCTCCCAATATGGCCTTAATGTAATGTCGAGTGAGCCAAGGCGTCTAATAGCCCTCGGTCAATCATGTAACAACTGACCGCGTTCGAAGTTTAATAGGGTCGATTATATGCGGTGACGCTAGTTGACGCAATCTGCTTTGTGAAGGGTTTTGGAGTCGTCACGGTACAACTATGGCTAATTGGTCACTTAACAATTTAATTATTGGCCACAACCCAAGAGCCATTCCCTTAACAGCCAACTTAAATTAAATATTTTACTTTTTAAAACATGGTTTCTTGACGTAGGTGCCTACACTAACCGCACCTGTGTTTATATTTTATCCGTTTATCGGAAATTTTATGGTAATAAAATAAATAAAAATAAAGTCACTTACATCATTGCGCCCCGAAGTCGAAAGTAAAGATTCTGCGCCGAAACCCAGTTCCCTTTTGTCATACTTGTCACTCAAGTACACTTCGCGAATGCTGAGAAAAAAATTTTTGTTTTTAACAAAAACACGAAATCGATATGGCTTTATCACCCTTTTGTTTTCTTGAAAAATAATCGAGCATCACCTTATGACTTCGTCGCCTGGTCTCATGAGGCTGTTTTCTTTTATTTCCTCATCAGAAAACATCATTTATTTTTCATTTATTCAATTATTTCAGACAAAAAACACGACAGCGCGTCAAACTTCCCATCAATGTGACTTTTTTCGTCCCTGTATTGTCCCTGTTTGCTACTTAATTGAAAATGGAATGATTTATTCTTTCAAATTAAAAATGGCGTCATATTTTGTAGATGACCTCTTTTGAACTTTTAGGTCAACGGACTTAATTGCATTGAACTTCTTGCGTTTACATTTTAATTATAATTATGACAAAACATACGACTCACAAAATTAAATATAAAGCAAAATAAGAACGATGCGATGATAACATAATTAGTAAAAAATTATGTAAATTGGTTCTTAGAGTTTTGTTTATGTGTAAATAAAGCTGAATAATTTTGATAATCTATGTACTTATTTAAATATTTTTGAAAACGACTTCGACTTCACTTTTATCAGATGAAACAGTCTTTGTGTAATAAGTTCATATTTAACTTAGTATGGTAAATAAAAAAAGGTTATGAGGTTATGAAGATATTAACTAAATTTTTGGGTTAAATAAACTAATAAAAAAAGTAAGAAAAAAAAGTAAATATACATCGAAATGAAATCCTGGCATAAATTGCTAATCATTTCCTTGTTTATTATTTAAAGACACTTTTTAAACATCAATCTTTTAGTGTGGCCTACGACCGGTGGTCATATTGACATCGTGATATATGATAATGATATCATATTTACACTTTCAATATATTTTGGAGCAGGCTTAATCAAGGTTAAACTAGGAAAACTACTGCGTAGTCTTCCCTTGAAAGTCTCATACTGAGACATAATAGTCATCTCAAAATCCATCTAATTAGGCACCCATGATTGTATACATTGGTACTTACATCCCCTGAATAAAAATCGTAAGTAAAAGGAGGCGAACGAAAGTATCTTTCAGCGAATATTATGGAGTGGTATTTCTCCGTCTCGTCTAAGTGGTCTGCTCATTTCGAGCCACTCGAAGGGCGAGGGTACTCCTGGTAGACTTTAGGTTGAGGAAATTAAACTTACTCGGAATTAATCTAGTTATGAAATTACATATCGCTGTACTTATGTTACGATTATAAGCTTGACTTTTTTGATAAACGTATGTTGATCAAGCGGAAATTAAGACATTGATTGGTTCATTGTAAAAGTGATTCAGCAAGATAGTAGGGGCGCTGTACGCGGCCGTGCAAATAGACCAAAGCAAGGTCAGCAAGGCGGCATAAAAGTAAATCTGTGTGAACCTATTGAACGACAAAGGGGAGGGGATGCAAAACGGTGTCATCGGTAATAAACAAACATTAACTCACTCATGTTTCCGAACTACGAATCCATGTGTTGAATTATATCACACAAATAAATAATACATAAGAACTAACCCGAGAACATTACATTCACCTAACATTCCCCGGCCGGGAATCGAATTCGGGACCCTGGAAGGCAGGGCCCACCATCTGAAAACTGGAGCCAATCCTGAGCAGAGTTTATGGTTAATCATCAATTTTTATACATAAAACTCTTCTAATACCATTCTTTTCAATATTGAGTGACTGACAGACACAGGGTCGCCACTAGCTGCTTGAGCGCCTTCGTGCAATGCTGTTTTACATCTAAAGGTAGGTATAAAAAGGGGATAAATTGAAAAAAAATCTATGCGGACGAAGCACGAAGACTGGCAGGCACGAGGCTATGTTTTGTGTAGGTACCCTACCTACATAGGTATATTGATGGACTTCTATGGCCTTCTTAAAATAGCATACTTCCTTACGTCATTGTTAGTGCTAAGTGGTATTAAAAACCTATGGGAATCAAATTAATTTCAGAGTATTACCACTGACAATAGTAGGTTTAGGTTTACGAAAGCATCTTATTAGGCATAAGTCCTTGGTGAGCTAGCTCTTTGATTGGGCACCGTGTGATTTGATTGAAATGGCTTCGGGCTGAGTTCCCTAACATTCCCATATAGTTACCTAGACAGCATACCTAATCTAAATTAGGTACATACAGTACTTACTTAATAAACATTCATATACATGTCTTATATTAAAATAAACTTTACTAATTGATTTATTTAAGGATCATTCACAAAAATAGGTACCTACCTACATGTAGATACAAATAGTTTATCTACTAGTCTTAGGTAAAACTATCTACGATTTACAAAAATGATACCTTGTATTTTTATTTACAGATGACCACAGCAGCGGGACGCGTGTTTGACCCTCATGAATTAAAATGCTAATTTCAAAATTAAAAAATTATCTAAGTGGTTAAATTAATACCTACAGCCTAAATGGTTTTATCACGCCGGACGGCCGTTTGAATGGTTCTGGATGAGAATGTTGACGCGGTGAAAATTGAAGATTGCGGTGAAGTTTAGGGCTTATTTATTTCCAATAGTAAAATAAGCCAAAAAATATATTTATATTATTATACTAAGCACAAACATTACTTATACTAGCTAGGCTCAGTAGACTTTTTAACAGATTTTGTGAAAACGTCATTTTAATTCAAAACGCTTTGGTGAAATTTAATACACATAGCGCCATCTTTTGTCGAATGGCAATCATTATAATTCATTTACTTACAAAATCACGACATCTAGTGGTAAGTTGTAATATCATACTTTAGTTGGTTGTCCTGTCAAAAGCGCCATCTGTTAATTACACAGTGAACTAAAACGGTACTCTTACTGTCATCTAGAATAAAATTAAAGCGTTATCTGGTCACGTAAGTTTGTACATGTTTTGATAGTTTACGAGTAACTCTGTAGATGGTACTTAAAACATAAAATGAATTTTAATTTTTGCAACAGATAAAAATATGATAAAAACAATATACAGATGAATAGAATACAGAACAGATAAAATTGCCTTGTCAACTTCAATGGCTACCTCAATAGCAATAATATGATTTGAGGGTCTTGTAGCGTCCGAACGACAAATCACAACAAAATACACTATCTGCTTATAACATAATTATTAATTACCCTTTAGGTCTGATACAAAGGTAGGTGTACCTATTCAAAGGCAAGGACGCTACACTCCTACCTCATGTAGGACCAATGGTGAAGATTGGGCTGGTGCAGGCTGCAGCCTCTTGCAGTCGAATCTATTTAGATATTAGGTATCACCAAGGCGTCTGTTACTTAACTAATAGGTAAATACAAAATGATAAATATCACACATAGATATATTTTATTAATTAAGATTTAAGTATGTGAGCAAGCTAACCACAGCATGTGTTTCTCCTCTCACCTGAGAGCTTGAGCTTAGGTACCTACTCATTCACGCAGCTCTAGCGTAGATTGGTAGAAGGGTCAGTAGACTACCCAAGCGTCGGAAATGTTTATGCCGTCCGAAGGCTGAATGGCATGTTAATCATGTTATGGTACCTATATAATTAGTAGGTACGTGCTCTGCAAAGGACGGAAGCGCTCAAACTTTACCACTAACGTCACCCATCCAACTACTGTTAGCCCAGTTGCTTATCTCGATCAATCGCTTATACCTTCTCTAGATCTAGATACACGTCGATGGATTCCTCCGTAGACTTCGACAGTTGCTTCCGCAGATTTATCAGCACTAGTGTCCACCATAGAGATATTATACTAGAATAGGATAGACATTTACGACTACAAGGTGGAAATTATGGACCCATCTATGTTTCATGTTTTTTCTAAAAAACGTCCTCCTAAGCTGGTCTCATTGCTATCAAATCACGTTTTGGCGACGGAGTCCCTATAGAATAGAGGGAAAACCCTCAATTTTTATAGGAACGTAGGTAGGTACGTACGTGTCATACTTATAACTTTTTTTTTATATTAGGTACTTGTCAAATAATTTTAATATTAGGTACGTGTGTATATATTATTTGGTAGGTACCTATTATTGAAGTCGGTTTTCTGAATAAAATTTTATGTTTTCCTGCGGTTGGTAAGTATAGGTAAATGTTGTGGCAGAGAATGCTTACAGCAGTAGGTATCTTGTATGTTTTTTACTTATTTTTGTTTTGTATGTTCTTTTTATTCTTGAATGTTTCGTCCATGATGTGGCGCACTATTTAATTATAATAAAATATTAATAGCACATATTTGCTAGAAGAAATAATTTAAGATCAAGATATTTAAGCCCTCCCTAGCTACATTTTAACCTATAGACTCATTATACCTATATACTTAGGTACCAATATTAAACCGACGTTGTAAATCTTCGCTTGGAGTGCTAATTAAAAACGGACTAATTACTCGCATCGAAAGGATGTAATTTATCAGAGATGTCGCCGAGAAGAGTACCAACCGGCCTCTTAGATATAGAACGAGTAAAAACTGGAAACTGTATTAGTTTAACTTACTGTCTTTATACCGACAAACGTGCGTGCGTAGGGCATGATTGTAAGTTGTCACTGCCTGTATCCATACTAATATTATATATGCCAAAGTCTGTCTGTCTGCCTGTCTGTCTGTTATGTTTTCACGGCTAAACTACCGGCACAGATTAGAATTTGGATGAAATTCGGAATGAAAATAGTTGAAGACCCAGAGTCACAAATAGGCTACTTTTTTCAAAAATCAACCCCTAAAGGCCCGAAATAAGGGATGAAAGTTTGTATGTAAAATCTACACCGCATGAACGATTTAGATGAATTTTCCCAGGAAGATAGTTGATCACGTACCCCCTCCCCCACTACCCCGGCTCGCGATAGAAACGAATTCCACGCGGGCGAAGCCGCGGGCAAAAGCTAGTACCTACCTAATGTATAAACGTCAATGCATATTTTTAACACTGAATCATTAGGAAGCTGTAGAGGCGGTTACACTTTTTTTCGCGGCCATCTTAGTTCTCAAGTGTAGCCACCGTAGTCACGCATCTTACTTGACAGAATTAGGACAAAGCTCTTGAGTCTTGTTTTGGGTCGGTCAGCGGAAGGGTAGTGATGCCTGCTGGTTTGCTTCCTAAATTCAATAAAAACCTTTCTCCTTTTGGCCGAATGCGTAATGTCGTAAGTCGTAACGTAAGGATGCAGTTTATACAATTTTTAACCGACTTCAAAAAAGGAGGTTCTCAGTTTGATCTATATTTATGCATGTATGTATGTATTTATGTATGTATGTATATTTGTACGCGATTATCTCGCGTTTGGTTAAACCGATTTTGATGCGGTTTTCAGCATCGTGTTTATCAGACTTAGGAGAAGGATTTAGGAATATTACCTAACCGCGTTTAAATGAATCGATTTTTACTTTTCGGCATTAAAGTCGGTTAATTTTTAACGGAAGTATGGTATGATAACTGGTCTGGCAGGTATTTACCTACTGATTTAGCAAAGGATAAGCTGCCGTTCTCCGGCAAGGTGTCTGACTAGCAAGGTAGGCTTGAACTCAACATGGATCGAACTTCTTACACCCCAAAAGGTTGATACACTTACTGCCATAATATTAGCTTAAAGGTAGTTCTAGGAGTGTTATTCTACGACTTTCACATAGATACACGCACTCAATTCACTACAAATAATCACTTTTGTAAAAATATATTTTCCACTGGTAGGTAGGTATTAAGATCTATGAGAGCAATTATTAGCGTCGGACAATATCAGCGGGCATCAAACACGGGACCGTAACACAATGTACCACATCCATCATATAAAAGGGCGCGCTGGTTACTATTAAATTGATCGTAATAGTAACTGACATATCATTTTTATCCATTTCTTATCTATTTAACTACAGGAACGTTAAACGAAACAAAAATAGTAGGACGACGATAACGACTGAAAATTGTTGGACGCGGCACAAATTTTTATTTTAAGTTAGTAGAGGCCAGTCTATAAAGCAAAGTTACATTTTTTAAAGGCAGACATCTTAGTTTTCAAGATTTCTGTGTCAAAATTAAAACGAAATTCTCAATAACAATGACTAACTGGACTAGGTATTAGAAAAGACAATTACCGATTAGCAGAAGTAATAGTTCCTTACCTGATATATTGTTAAACTGATGTGTGTAAAAATTCTAAATCTAACATTTATTTACCAGCAGTCACTGGTAAAATCTTACATATTATATAGGTAGGTACCAAATTCTGACGGTAAAAGCCTGAAAACACTGTTTCGTTAGATATTGTTAACAACTCGTGTCGGTAAATCCTAAGATTTACCAGAAAAATCGGAAAGTGTAGGGGAGCTCTAAGGGAGGATTTTTGGCAATTCTCCCCTTACAGAAATAAAAAGGGGGATAAACTGAAACAAAAATTTTACGCGGGTGAAGCCGTGAGGAGAAAGTCAGTTCCAAATGAAAATCCACAGACCTATTATCAAGACTCGCATAACCATCTATTTATTTATTTATTTATGGCTGCAACAAAATGGCCCACTACTGAGCACGTGTCTCTCCTTATTATTGAGCAGGATTTGTTTATTTATATTGACTCTTAAAATAAGTGGTAGCTACAAAAGGCGGACTTCCTATAAGTATTTCTCTACCAGTCAACCTTCGGGATCGCAATCAAGGAACAAAAAAAAAAGAATTAAAGACGTTGCATAAACTAATCATACAGCATATAATGTAAAAATAACGCGAATACCTATCTATGAAACCTAATCTTAAATCGTAAGCCTAGATTCCCTCACACTCCTCAGCTCACGGGTTAGCTCTATCCACCTGCTAATTACGTTGCCAATAGCGACAATGTTGCAATCGTAGTCCCGACCGGTGACAAATAGCCTTAAAGCTCCTCCCCGACGTTATTGTCACGAGGTCATCAATAATGAATAAGCACTGGACTCGGTATCGCGGCATCAGAACAGGTCTTTATCTGAACATCCTGTCACGGAGACTAAGACGGAGCGGCGCGGGGTCCAATAGACCATATAATGTATGGATTCTTAGACATTTGTAAAAGGGTTAACTTCTTGCTAATTTTGTTTTAAAATTTTAATTGTAACGGTAGTTTCACAAAACAACGTCTGAAAGTGTATGTGCTAATGAACTTCGACCTGGACTAGATTTTAGAGCTATTTTGGAATTTTTGTTAAAATGGTTGCAGAGCAGAACTCGATAAATCTTTGTCATGTAAATAACCATCTACGGTACCTCTAGATCTAGTAGCCCTTATCCACAAGTCGAAATGTGTTAAACTTACTGTTTTTTTTTAATTCAAGTAGGTACCTACTTTTATTAGAAACAGAATTAACAAGGTAATTTTTTTGAGATGACACTGATTCGACAGGTTTATTTTTGGTTAAATAAGAAAACGAGATCTAATTAAATTCTTATTTATTTTTACTCTTAATACTTAATTCTCCTTTTAACATTCGGACGGATAAAAAAGACAAATTCAAAAGCTAGATGGTCAAAAATCCAGACATGTCCTGAAATATCTAGCTACCTGGTGACTGTAATCGCAGCATAATTTAGATATCCCATAACTAGAAATGCACCATGGTTTATCTGGAACCACATTCTGCTAGGACTGTATCAGATATTATTGTCGCCGGGGCAGTCTATCAATCACCATAATCTGGGGTGCAGAATTGAAAGCCTATTATTCAGTTCTAATACATATATAATACGTGTTTATAGAAGAGTTCCGGGTTTGAAGCCCTGATGCGGATATTTTTTGAATGAGCTGAATAGTGAGGTGAAAAGCGACTTTGCTGCTTCTTGGTTGGCCAAATTGCATGACCTCTAGAGGTCACATACCCCTTAACCAATGATAGATCCCTTTAAACGGTACCTTTTTTGTCGAATTGGGGATTTAAACGGCTCCATGCATTGTGATAGTGCGGTACACCAGCGTGGTAGATTAATATATCTATCTCTCATTTTGAGAGAAGATCTGAACCCCACGATGGGATAGTTATGACTTGCAATAATGATGATATCAAGTCCATCGGTCCATATATTGCTATCACTTAAGATCATTAAAACACTTAATTAATTCATTAACGGTACTAGAGGCTAGGCTAACCTAATATTCTTTAAATCGATTTAAGATTACTTGAAGTGACGTGCATTTAGAATAAGTAAAGAATTCAATAAAAATAACAATTTTATCGGCAATCTCGTAGTTTCGTTCTAGAACAAGGAGTGAAATTACCACATGACATATAATCGAGACACGTTCGAATTGGAATCGAGATGATTGGCGTCATTCGGATAATCATGTGCGATGTTCAGTAGGTACACCACGTGTTGTGGTCGGCTTGGGACGTCCCATGTATAGTTTTATTTAACCGATATTAGAATGGTATGTAGAAGTGTGAATACCAAGCTGTACAAAAATATTAATAATAATTGTGTGGATATCTCACTACCATTTTAGTACCTATTAGTTACTATTGTGTCTTTAGTTACCGTAAAACTATTGATGTTGAACGAGTAAACCTTTTTTTCATTATTTGTTTAATAGATTGTTTGAAGACCCGGATGGCGCAATGACACGCCAGATCGCTGTTCTGGGGGTCCTGGGTTCGATTTCCAGCGAGGCGGAAATTCGAATGATGAGTTTGAATTTCCGTTCTCGGTCTGGGTGTGTGTCCTTGTCTTGTGTGTTGTCCATGGCACCCACGACACATTGACTCTTAGTGTGGGGCTATGAGTGTGAAGCGTTATTTATTTATTTTGGTGGTTTTAAAGAAAAGTTGTAATAAGAATGCCAATTAAAAATTGTTGATCTACATATGTATGAACTTTGTTAAAAAACTTACCTATCAATTCCTCCTCAAAACTCCATCTATTTTAACCCTAATCCCATTACATCCTTTTTCTCACTGATTATCCACACGAGTATGGTCAGATGGTCACCGTAGTGATGCGACATATTTCCACGGATCTCATTGTCTCGTGGTCACACAATAAATAGCGAGACGAAATGGCAACGAGCATTGAAACCGCAACCACTTCGTAACTAGTTGCGAATAAATAACATGGAGTAGGTATACATAATATAGCTTCCTTTTCGTGTGCCTTGCGGAACGAGAAGTACCAGGTTAGTTTCGGCCAACTTATTTATGTAACAAATGAATGTATGTACGTTTGTTTGTATTGTTTTATACTTGTGTATTAAAAGTCAAATCAAAAGTCAAAATCGAGAAAAAACACATTTTTTGAAAATCTTGAATACCTTTTTTTTTGCATATTGGATTTATGGGGGGTTTTGAAATTTTATTAAAAAATGTGTTTTGAATATTTTTTCCATTTTCAGCTGGATGTTATTTTTGTAACTGCATTCTTATTTTTGGGTCTAATTTGATCTGACTCAATCACGGCAATGAAAGGCATCACGGATGCGTTGACGACCGAGAAACAATTGGGAACACGCAATACTTTTGGCGATCCTACCACGTGGAAAACACGTAGAGAAGCTACCACCAATCGATAGCTTCCCATATCATTGGCACCCGCTAGATTAGCTTGTCATTCGGGTAAAAGCCTTTATAATGACAGAATTTTTCACACAACAATCTTACATTCATGTGATAGAAATCCTAATATAAAATCATATTTTGTAAGTAGAGAATTTACAGTATATTGTCGCGGGCTAATGGGAGAATGTTCGGTCTCATAGCACAACCATTGTACACTTTATAGCAACTAAAATGGTATTGCTCTATTTCTACTACTTTAACTTTTAAACCAAGATTAAAATGAGAAATGAGAATTTATTATATTCACATTCATGTAGATAGAAACGTTCTTTTTTATACCGTGAATAAAGATTTTATTACGAAAAAGACAGAAAAAATATGACTCAATAATTATATTAATTATCACTTAAATTTACGAGTACGGATAATTTATTTATTTGTACAACGATAATATTTTAAAACAATAAGTTACTGCACACAAAATGGTGGTCATCTATTCCAAGGCTTCTGGCGAATTTTGACAGAAACCTAGATAAATTGGTAGCGGTAAAATGGAAAATTAAGTCAATTTTTTAAAATAATAGGTACCTATAGTAATAAAATATAAGTAGTTGGCATCGTACGGGTAGGAAGAAGAAACTTTTTTCAGACTATTATAGCCTCTTAATTAACTTAATTTATCTTTTTTCGTAATATCAGTAATAATTAGGTACTTGAATTTGTTAATACTACAATACTAATGTAGGTATAAAGATTTAAATTCATAACAAATATAATGTTTCGGTAGTTTAGTAAACAACTTTTAACCTTTTATACTTTTCGCACCAGCAAGTGTACTCGCAGTAACCAAAACTCACGTGCGCGGGCATTAAGCGTCCGTGACGTCATCTGCGAGTGATTTGTCACGGCTCGGAGTGTGGAATTCTGATTCCTTTATTCCTTTTGCAGCTAGTGATGGGAACGTAATGTCCCTTGTTAGGGATAAGTGTTTGGATTCTATCATTTTGTGCGCTGTATCTGCTTATAGTTTAGGAATTGATCCGTACTTATTGCCTCTATGTTATCATAAACTTAACTGTAGCTATAAAACGCAACTATACTAAAATTGTGGTTTGCAATTTATATTTATAACGATAGAGCACTTTTAACGCTTTTCCCTCGAATTTACTACACACTACTTAATGTGAAAACCTCACCAAATATGTACATACATAGTTTACATCACGTCTCATAAGCGGCATAAAACTCGCCAAATGATAGGATTGTTGTATAATTAAATAATCTCAATATAGTAATAAAATTTTCTTAAATGTCTTCCATGTAAAGACAAAGTACAGTTTTTAATTTTATCTGTTATAGTACTTTATTGTACACAATAATTTAATAAGCTCTACGTGTCTGTAAAATTATTGCATAAACAGAATTGTAACAATTACATAAGTCAATACAGTAAAAACGTTATTATTTTTCTCCAGATATTTTTTGATAATT
>DWJQ01000776.1:0-12782 GCA_018248915.1 Hesperia meskei straton
TCACTGGCAACACACACTGCTCGAAAACCTTCGACTTCAGGCACTGAGGTATTTTGGACGACAAGATATGACGCAGTAACTGAATAATGATGCAGTGACTGAATAATACTTAACGATAAAAACAAAGATCGATGTCCTTCCGAAACACGAAAAAGCTTAAGAATTTTGCTTCTTAAAGTCACCCATTCCAGTACCAACTACACTTAAAGATTCTTATCTTGATCGATTAGTTTCGAAGTGACCCAAGCCAGACTATGAGTACTTGGACGAGGAAGGTAATTTGCATAAATTAATTAAGTTCCTCTTTTTAAGAGACGATCATTCTAATCCTCAATGTAACTATCTGTGAGTGAATTAGAACTCTTACTAACAATTACTAACTATACTATACCTAACTCCTAACTAATGGTGACTAACTAGCACAGAAAGTCCCTGACCTCTTTACTATCTACCAGTTACGAACTGACCAAATAACATACTCAATAATAGCCTCTAGGTATAGACCGGTCCAAGAATCCTACACCCGAAATGGGAATCTTGTCATGTCTCGTTAATCTCATAAGTCATAGGTGACAGCAGAAGGGTTATGCTGCTTGCAGGTTAGCTATCTTAAATCAATGAAAAAATACTTTGAAATATAATATTGTGGCACCCAATCTTTAATTGCACGAGTATTTCAGCATTTTCACGCTTTTAATTCTATTGCTTCACCCTTATAACCCTTATTAACCCTTACAAAATCTGAATGGATGCTCACAGCGTAATATGGAACAGACGGAATGAGAAAATATAATTAGGCCGTAACACCCTCATCTAACTTCAGTCATAACAGGAAAATAATAGGCTCATCTCATTCGTAGATCGCAATAATGTTTTTGTTTGACTAAAATGAAGGAAATATTGCTGACTTGAGATGTCTAACTTTACGCCATTCATAACAACCAACGAAGACAAGGGCATCCCTTTTCTTGTTTATTATTTAGTTATGTAAGGTTTTTCATCTAGACGAATGAACTACTTTGTCAAAGTCATGTATACCTACTTAATCTGAGAAAACCTTTAATTATGTTAGACGTAAAGACTTGAAAGGCCGTCTGACAATTTAACCATTACACCATACTCGTCGTTAAATATCATATAAACCCTTCCTAATTCCCTATCGTGAATACAAAAGTAATGAACGTCAATTTAACTGCAATTTTTTAAACAGTCTTATTACGCGTTCTGGTAAACTTACGGATTGAGTTTTCCGAAGCGAAGCAATCCGATTACTAAGTACTTGCAAATAAAATCAATCTGAACCTAGTACCTAACAGCGAAGGAAGTAGGTCGTTCCAAACTTTTCGCTCGGATGGATAATCCGGTGTAATTCACTAGTGATTTAAAATAAGAACTTTAGCAGCTCCTACGAACGGTGTTATAGCTACTAGCTGAAGCTCGTTGAAAAATTAAACGAAGATATTTTCGGTTAAAACAGAATTAAAATAAAGGCAGATTACCTACTACTGTGCTTAGTAGATAAGAAGGTCTTTATGTCCATCAGTACTGATGTAAATTCAGAAATGTGTTTGTTTGTGTTTGTCCTTATTTCATGCAGTTATGGGAGCCATCTATTGAGCACAGGTCTCTTCTCAGAATAGGAAAAATAAGACTGTAGTCCACCGCGCTCTTAGATTTAGTATACACTGACGTTTAGGTAATAAATCTATGACCACGATGACCAAGTGCGGATTGGCAGACTTCATATGTTATATGATTTTTTTCCACCGTTATAGCGTGTGCATTTTCAATATTTAACTCTTAGAACACGGAACCTTGAAAAATTATATAAATGCTTTCTAACAAAGTTAAACGATAAAGTCTCTCTACTTCAAGTTTACGTCTTTTCCTACCGATCTTTTCAATAAAGAAAAATTTAGTGAAACGAGGCTGCAAAGTTATGAAATACCTGCAGCATTCTTCAAATACGTCTCCTTGAAGTGTGAAATATCGGAAAAGTGCAATAAGCCTCTCCGAGCGTCGTCCTAAAGAAAACAGCGATCTTTTTGCTGCTCTTTCACAGCGGGGCTGTTAAATTGATAGGAGTCTTTTAAGTTTGTGAAGACGTGAAAGGCTTCGGAGTGTAAAGAGATCCATTTTATTGGAGTCAAAACAAGCCTATAAATGAATCCTAATCCTAAGCAAAGAACAATGCTTTGAAGGTTTGAAAGCTGCTTTTGGAATTCGCGGGGTTTTCACGTATCGGATTGAATTAATTTTATTCCAAATTCGTTTTTAGCAACTATTTATGACATATTTCCAAACATTATTTTGCAAGGTTCAAAGAAACGTCTACCTACTACCGCTATAACTATGAATAAACAAACACTTAAAAACAAGACTGAAAAATCTAGGTAACTGATGATAATCAAGCACTTAAATTGATCTCCATAAATTATAGCAATAATTTAGTTCTACGCCTAAAATACCTTACATTATTTCTGGACCGATTACCACTAAACACAGATAAAACCACCGCAAAAAGGCTTTTCGAATTATAGAAACCGCATCGAAATCTGTTTATCCGTTTGCGATCTACGATGCTACAGACAAACAGGCAGACACACAGATTACTGTTGCTTTTTTACTGAGAACACCTCCAAAATATTGTGCTGCAACATGGATTTTGTGTCCACTATGATGAAATTCAGCATCTGAACAAGTATTTGTTCAGATATGTATATGTACATGTATATTTACGCTAACAACTACCGTTAAACCAGCCAGTGTGTTTGGACATAATTTGTGGAAACGAAGCGGATGTGCAGCGGAATTAATTTAAAATACGTGTGCCACTGGGAAAGATTTCAAAACTCTTTTTAGACAAAGTGACCTGGCCTATGCTGACCGATAATTATTATGTTAAGTTCAAAAATGATACATTTCCCGCTCCCTATTTTTATACCACAGGTTTACTATTTCACAGTAGGATAGCGTGGTGGAGTACATTCTAGGCCTCCACAATGATAAAGAGAGACCAGTGGTCAGTAATGGGCAATTGATGGGCTAAAGGCTATTATAACGTTATTAGAACGTCCTTGGTTAAAGGTCAAGTTCTGTCTCGAAGAGTAACTTAAGGTATGTGAACTTTACTTCTAACACTCTAACTTTATTTGGTGTTCAAAGGACATTGTATTTCTTTAGACAAGTACTTGTTATGACTTCGACATCGAGCCTTTCATAATTTGCAAAATTTGCTTATCTCTACCGTTACCTTAAGATCAAAAAGATCATAAACATTGAATAGTTACTTACTTTATAATAATAAAAAAAATATTATCACGTAAAAATCAAGTAATTTTGTCTGATCCTCTCTAGGGGTTTGATGAAATCCCGAAGTAAAATCAATTGTGGTTTTCAACGATGGAAATGTCACAGAATATAAGAGACAAGGTTGTGTTGCAATTACAATCTTACCCACATTTATTGTTGATTTATTTATTTTAATGTGTTTACAAATAAAAATAAAATGCGGATTGTTGCAAAGAGAATTAAAATTAACCCGTTTTTAATCAGTAAAATTAACCCCGTCAATTTTTTTTCAAATGTGAATATTATGGAAGAGATTTCAAAAAGCAAAGTAAGGCACTAACGAAATATACTTATTTTGTAATATCAGTAAGTAGATACTATTATTCAACTCTTGCTGAAATACGAGATAATGTTTTACGCGACTACGCGTCATTGTTCATCAAAGGTTGATGCTGGAAAAGTCATTTCATTCTCGCAATGGCCTAAGGAAATTGCTGACGTTGATAAAGTACTCAAGAAGAGGTCGCCTCAGCTCTACCCATCCGCTATTATTTCTCCTGGACAAATTGGAAGAAGAGGACGTATCATGTAACTCCTTAGCTCTTTTTTTATTTAGTATGTTGCGTTAGTAGTTTATTATATCCATTCATTTGGATGTGACTTTCCACTTGGAAATTCGGGGTTGAATTCTTTAGCCTGTACACTTGTCTTTATTTATGATTTTTCCATGGCACCTATGACACAGGAAAACCTAGTGCTATGGGATACGAACATTATCAATTTTTTATTCATTATTCAAGTAAAGGTTTCATTGTAGAATGATCGGGAAAACAATCTAAAACGGCAAATACCTGCAACTTACTTATTACACGAAGAAAGAGAATAGTTACCTTAAGCGCAGTTATAGATGTGGTTAAAGACCTCATTTAAAGATAGCCGCTCTCTGCAAGCCGGGACGAATTACATCAGCGGACCTCTCGTATAATTACGAAAATAACACTCCGTTAGATTAAATTTTAAAGCGTGGGTAGGTACAAGAAAAGGTCATTTCGTTAACTATTATAAACCTTGGCCAAGTTTTTTTCTCCTTGATTGTTCTCCCCCTTATGAAAAATTTAACCAGGTAAATAAAGAAAATCTCTGAAAAGCTGGTAAATATTAAAATCTTGGAAAGGTTAAGACACGTAACAAAAGGAAAGGGTCTGTTTTCTAACCAAAGATAGGAAATGATTTAAGGATTACAAAGTACCTACTTCACGTCTTAATGAGTCTTGATATGGGCAATGTCCTACTAATATATCATAATGTCTATTTACCAAACTTCTCGCAAATTGATAAATTATAGTTAATTTCAACAGCATGTTCTTATAGACTACAGGCCCATGTCAAAATGGGGATGGGTCATATGAACCACCAGGTGATTGTATATAGGACGATATAAGAGCACAAAATAATAAGATTCAGCACTACGACTGATGAGTGCTGATGAGAATTCAAGAGTGCAGGTAGAGCAAGTAAAAATTGGTCATAATTATATTTTTGAACGGCATTTTTACCATCGATAGATCCATGAAAAATAATAAGAAAGAGCGCAGTCCCGTAAAAAAATGGTGCGCCACCAAGTCGGTATTTTATTTTTATTTTTTGTCAATTCCAGGGTAAATTTGGTCATTTGATTCTGTACGGCATCAGTTTCATACTGTTTCAATACAGCTTCTAGTCCATTATTCCGCAACGCCCTACAAAAATCATTCGACAAGGGGAAAAAATCGAGGGTTGCAACCAAAAGTACGGCTTCGGTTTCAAAACGTTATTCGGTCTGCAATCATTTCGAGGCAAAATGATTGAATTTACTTATTACAATGAACAGTATGAACACGTTGTAATATTATCATAATCCAATAATTAGATACACGTTATTAAAATGAACACGTTTGTTACGGATCGTACGAACTATATTTTTTCAGATTTATATGTCTCCTGATATCAGCCTCCGGTTGTCTCCTGAAAGTTTTCCATAATCATTATCAGCGGCGTAATAAGATCTCTACAGCAACTTACTTTTTAAAAAATCAAATGTTATTCATGAGTGTTACCATAACTTTTTACTAAATAAAACGATTTTGATATTTATTTTATTCGAAAGCTAGTGTCGTATGATCCTATATTTTGAGCGACACCTGAAGAGTCGTTTTAGTAATAAGTAAAAAATCCCTTTCTTTATTGGTTCATGAAGAAATCAAATAAATTGTGACGTTTACATCTATAATATATTTGTTAATACGTTTACATCTAAAACATATTTGTTTACTTAGCTAGCTATTGAACTAATTTACTCCGCGCTATAAGTAAGGGGATCTTATGTGTGGTGTAGACAGCAATGATACCTAATCTCTAAGGTCAAGGTCAACGAGGATAAGGCAGCAAGCGTCCCTGTTTCTTAGTTCTGAAGACAATAATAATTTATTCTCACCACACTGAATCCTTTATGACTCTCGATTTGCGGGTACACTAAGGTTAATGTTGATTGGAAGATATGTTTAATCTACGTCCTTTGCAATTTGGTCTTTACCCGTATATTATGTAAAGGTCAAACAGTCTGTTGTATTATTTTTCACTCACTAGGATTCCTTGAGGCGTGAGTGGCATGGATGAGACGCAAGACTAGGACACATTCACTCAGATCAAGAATAGGTATTTAAACTCATCACTCGAATTACCACCTTGCTGGGAATGGAACCTACGACCCTTCTAACAACATGTCCGCTAGGGTAAACTTTGAGGCGTACAGGTTATCATCGCATCGTTGCATAGATGGAGCTCTCGGAAGTTTAGTCATGGATGGGTTTCCCAAATGATTTCGCGCCTTCTATCTAATTAACTGTATCAGGCGTAATTTTGCGGGTCTCAATTATTACAGATGTGCAGATGTTAGTTGTAGCCTTCTATTTTACAACTTTTACAATAGCTATCAAGAGCAATCTACATTCCAATATACTATAGCACTTAAGCCAAATTGTGACCAAGTCTAACCGAGTCTGAACCGTCATTACTTTTTAAACTCTTGCGATTGCGCACAAATAACACAAACCGTCACTCTTAATGAATGGTTCACAAATACACAAACTATAATCGTATATGACTTTCAGTAATTGCAGTTTCATAATCGCAATTCTAAAGTTCTGTACATTCAAATGTCTAAAGATATTTCCGACACCTGCGACCAACTTAATCAACATTTGTGGAATTAGAACCATTATGACGGCCCTTTTCTCTGTATTCCATCCGCCTTTCTAGGTTGTATGTTGCCATGATCTAATAAGTGTTATAAGTAGCGTTTTAGGATTCCATTTGAAAATGGAACCCTATTAACATTTTCTTCATATTCAGTTATAGGACTTTATCGCTTGAACGGAAACACCTGAAATTTTTACGACTATTACTGATAACTACTATCAATACATATCAACCTAAAGGGGGACCCCCTTACAAGGAACAAATGCACTTGAAAGGCAAAAGTAGTATAAATATTTGTAGTATTAGTAAGAGCATGAGTTTTGGCCGTGTTGTGGTTGGTTAAAATACTGACTCCATTCCATTAATCCAGACCAGAATGTCGTTAGAAGTGACAAAACCTGGCACGTATTTGGTGATTTAATCAGCAATCAAACGATTTGTCGCATTCAGGTTGAGGGCTTGAGAACTAGTTCTTTTTCTTTTCTTTATTTCTTGGCAGACAACGCATTGCTTGTACCTTTGGTGTTCTCATGTTCAGCGGTGACAGCAAAGTAGTAAGCAAACTAGTAACATGAAAGAACTTTATGTTAAAGTAGGTATGATTAAAAGGTATGTTATGCAACAAAATTGCCCTAAGATCCTCTCGCAAGAACGAACCCCATTCGCGTCGTACCCTAAAATTACATTGCATCTCTTCAAGTGCAATCGGGCAGAAAATCACCTGTCTTTCGCAGCCATTCCAGGAAGTATATTTTATTTTATTCAAGTTACAGAAAATTTTCAAATACTGAAATCTCTATAGCTCAAACTTGAGTGAACTCCATTGCTCTGATTTCTTGCAATAACTCGTGGAATTACCACTTTTGTGTAAGCTTTCAACTGATGTGTATTAAACTTCTCAAACAAATGAGGGCTTTGAAGTTAAATAAAGAAGAAAGAAAGATTTTAATGTTATCTCTTTTTAAAGACACAAATTGTATAAGTCGTCGTTATGGGGATTGCGTTGAAAAATATCTCAAATCTGGGCAACGATCGGTTAGAGTTTTGTTGTACTCATTTACTGTTATTATTATTAGATTATTTACTATAATTAAATTTAGAATATTAATAACCTTCTCATTCTGAGAGGAAACCCGTGCTCATTAGTGGACCATGATGGGCTGAGATGATGATGATGATGATGATGAATTAAATTTAGTGATCGACGTCGCATGGAAATTCGATTACAATTCCATAGCAATTCTCAATTCTCTTTGCTGTCGTAAATGTTGAATTTGGTTGTTTGTAGGCTATCTCCGTAGCATTAAGGAATGCAAAAACGGCGTAGGTACGTAATCCGTCACAATGATTACATTTTGCCTGTCTGACATAGAATAATGCAAATTCTAATCAAAACACCGAACGAACGAAGAGAAATAACTACTTAGTTTTGCACTATTTAGATTAGAATTTGCCTTAACGATCTTATTTCTGATTAATGTTTCATGAAGCTATGCATAGTTTAAGTCGGTACGCTAATAAAATTTGCATGCAGAACGCAGTCTACAACAAACCTGCAGTTTGAAGATTGTGAAACTGCAGGTAACTTTACGTCTCTGATTGCTTGTGTTCCTTTCTCCATCGTGACATAACATGTTAATGAAATCCGCATTAGTTTGATAGATTGGAATGGCGGATTGAAGACTATGACGCCACTCTTTAAATAAATAAAATAGACGCTAACACAATTATATCCCGGTGTTGTTAATTAAATTATTACATATATAATATAACGTTTATATAATAGAGAAACACTGTGAATTTTTGAGGTTTGTAGTGTGATGTCGTAAAAGTTTTCCTGTCAAAGGGGCAGGATTCTGAAGCGAAGCGAGGGCGAGGGGGAGTTTACTAGTGGACATTAAAAATAAATCATTGCTAACACTCATGATCTAAAAACAAATATTACCTACTTGATCACGTAAGTCCCTACCCCAGTCTTAATAATATTTACGAAGAAACCAACTAAAATTCTCAATAACACTCTCTATTGAGTAGACTAAGGGTGCGATTCCTCTGAGGCGAAACGGAGCAGAGTGTAGCACGATTCACCATTCACATGGCTTGAAATCCACACGAGGCACAATGAGATGTGGATTTCAATGTGATTGGTGAATCGCGCTTCGCTGTGCTCCGCTCCGCCTCAGTGGAACGGCACCCTAACTGTCCTTTCTGATTTGAGCCTTGTTTTGAACGGTCACAGCTGTCTTTAACGGTAGCACCAGCGCCCGTTTGCTGTCTTAAGTTAATATAAATCGTCGTATGTCGCAAGTTAATGATAAATTTAATAACAATTCCCTTTCGTCATGATTAAGCACCCTTCTCGAATTGTAACAGAAATATGAAATATTTAGTCTCATTAGGTACATACGTAAGAATAATGGGTTTCATTTTCACAAAAGTTAATTCTTAAGAAAAGTTATATTTAAACTCGTTGCTCTCATTTCTGAAAGATTCTTATTAGCGTGACAAAACATACTTTCAATTACAGACCTCAAAAGAATTAAGCGTTTAAAAGAAATTTACTAAGTAAGGCAGACTTTGTCGTTTACTAAATCATTTGAAAATAAGTTGTTCACCCCTTTGTGTTTTTTTCTTTAAATCTGTCTTTTGTCCAAAAGTTTCTTTAGAAGAAATCATTCTCAAGCGATAAGACCGTCTTTTGTACTTACTATACATGATGTAACATTTTCTGTGCGCAGATACAATAAAGATCATTGATTATATTTCCCTGTTTCGTAAGCAAAAGATAAAATATTTTGGAAGCTCCCACCGAAACAACTTTTAAAATAATATCTATTAAAGCAGCAAATAAATAATAACACAAGGTTCTATTTGATATTTAAATTTTAACACACTTTTCTCGTCACATCTGAGCATTCACTGTAAAATGAAAAATTAATCACGAAAATCCTCGCCTACGCCAAAGTTGTATGGGATCGCAGCTGAGGGCGTTAGTCAACTCTAATCTGACATTTATTAGGGATCAGACTGATGTCTGTAATGCGAAGAAAATTAAAAATGGCCGCCGAAACAGGATGACGAAGTTTAATGCGGGATTACCTATCGTACACGTAGGGGGAGTCCGGGAGAGTTTAGCAGGTAGGAGACATTAGCCACTGCTCATAGAATTTTTGTACAACTAGATATTGCGACATTGCTACACTTCTTAGACTCCATAGGGGCCCCCCACCTCATTCACGTGACGTCGCAGCAATCGGCAGTTTCGTTTAGTAGTAAGAAGTGACAACGCGTTTTTGTGCTCGATAAGTAAATTTTTTCAATTTTCGATATTTGATTTCTATTGCTTACTGTGAATTGATTCTAGCATGTCATAAATATATATACCTATGCATGGTTTGTGTAACAAACCTTCTAACAATAACGGCAAACAGTCTTCACTTATGCGTAATAGGTTTTTATAAAAATGTAAATACAAGAACAAAACTGATACTTTCTTAAAATAACTAAGTTTAATACTAATACTTAATTATGTAAAAACAATGAGTGGATAGGTAAATAAGAAAGAAAAAAATTATAAATTATCAATCATTGGATATAAAAAGCAAAACAATAATTATTTGGTCAATAAATATTCCCAATAAATAGGCTCGTACTAGCGTATGAAGCTTATCCATAAAACCGAAGAAAAATGTCTATCTTATAATTATAGCATACTTACGAGCGCCTGATGAAATTATAATGCAATGTCGGAAACATGCGTCTTTAATTTAAAAAATATTTATATCGTCCCTTTTCCGGGATTCGAAAAAATTTCAAGATGTCGAACCATTTTTTTACTCGTCAACGAAAAATTTAGAAAGACTAAAAAAAGATTAATGTTTCGTGTTTATTTCGTTGTGTTGTTTGTTGTGTTGGTATTGGTACATGTATACCTCTATGGTTGTTACTGTTGATCGATTTAATTAAAATAACGTAGTTGTTAGACTTGTTAGTGTGGTAGAGTCACTGTAGAAATTAGGAAAGAAACGCGAGTGAGGGGCCAAACAACGGATCATTCAATAAATTCGAGGTGATTCCAACTTTTAAACCCGCACAAGAACTCGATTGGATACCAAGAGCACATAAATCGAAACAAGTAGGTACTAATAATTCAACAGCTGCAACTTTACTCATTTTCTATCTCATGTTGCCTTCCGGCGGGAAGTACGTCACAACCTAAGTGCATCTTACTTACACCAGTAAGCGTGAATGAGATGAGACATAAGGAATACTGTTTTACATGAGAGAGATGGCGCGCTGACTCTAACCTCTAACAGAGCAGGACAGAATATGAAGCGAGAAAGAAAGAGGGACAACAATAGACTGTGTTTTGTTTCAGGTTACGGTAGAAGGGAGAGAGAATAAGAATAAGGTTGTTCCTCTCTTTGTATTTATAAAACCATTATCAAAGATGCCAGTATTTAATTATTTAAACATAGCTAACGATAAACAACTATGTATGTTTGCTTCTCTAAACAAAGGAACGTTTTGTGGGAAATCAAACGAAATTCACATTCAACGATAACGTACAACAACGATAACACCGAAATATTTTCTCTGTTTGTCATGCCTATTTTCAATATAATAATAGGTATGTATTGCAAAAATGTTTATTGAATTATTTTTTACAAGTAATAAAAATATTGTCTAAATATAAGTCACAACCACAATTTTAAAAGTAGGGTATATTTTGTAATAAAACTTAATAATTGCTTATCTGCGCCTGCATAGAAAAAGCGGCAAATTGTACCGAATGCGGAAGCTATTTTCAAAATGATTCAACTATGACAGGGGTTAAGTACAAGTTACAAGAAATGATAAGTGTATTTGATGATACACAGTTCATATTATCTCCACACCGAAGTCTAAGTTTATGTAACGTGATTACCTTAAAATTAACCGACATACTGGAAGCAATTTTCGGGAGAAACTCAGCTTTGACTTGCGCAAAAAAGCGGTCATGGTTGGAAGTCGCCCGAAGCAAGGGAAGGACTCGAGAAGTTTTTGAAGTAGCTCGCTCGCTACATCATTTTCTTTACAGACTTTTACCAACTTTCGACAGGTTATAAGCGAGTTATTTCGTTTGTGTGTAGAACTTTGACGCGTCCATTGCAGGTAAAGATGTTTTGTACATAAACAAGTACCTAATATTAGCGACGTTAAATTTATAAATTCTTCCTTGTTTATGAGCTGACGCTGTAATTCTTTTTTTGTAGGAAAGTAGATAGCTATTTCAAGTGCGGTCCCATCCCATTATAAGGACACCAGGATCTGATGATGGCATTCCAGAGAAATCAAGGGGAACTTTCGAAAATTGAAGGGGCGACTAGTGTGTTTGATTATGTTTACAGTAAGTGGTATATATTAAAGCACTACAATTTAATGTCAGTCTGGAAACTCTGGAATCGACCTGATGAAGCCGAAAGACAGTAGAGGGAACTGCTCAACGATTTACAGCAGGTAGGGGCTTGATTGATTAATTTGTAGTGACAAGAACTTTACACCTAGATGGTTTGAATTGAGCGCCATCTGGCGAGTAGTTTTTGTCGTAGTTGGAATCGTTTCTTTTGTAAAAAGCAATTATAATTGAAACATTGGTGACGTTATATTATGTATATCTACAAGCATCCCCGCAAAGCCTGGGCGGTTAGTATGATAAAAGACGTAATACAGAAGGAACAAGGAAGCTTATGGTCTAGTATTGTCAACCCTACACTCCATCAGTCGATTAAATAGAGACATACTGGCTACTGGCTACTGCTAGTTGGTAACAGAGGCACGTCCGGCACGTGAGCTCGGTAAACGGTCTCACTACTGGGCTTAGTGAGGTTATTGGGTAATTTCCTTAACTGCAGTGAGCCAACATTCGGCTTACAGAGTACATGCTTCGAATTAGGTAGGCGTGTAATGGGTTTTACTTGGACCTCCTCCTACCAATTTATGGGCGCCTAGTATTTAGTATCAAAGACTGTACGGCTAAGCCGAATGTTTTTTTTATTTTCATTGTTGGTTTGTTTGCTTTTATTGATAAGTCCTTCTGGTAATTATGGCCACCGATTAATAAAAGAAGATCCAAAAATATTGTTATTACTTTTGTGTAGGTAATGTTTAGTGTAGGTACGTGTGCTATCGCGTCAGATGTACGGTGGGCCAAGAAAGTGGTGTACCAGTTTTCATTCAGTTTCCTAGCTATCAAAAGTTACATCAAAGTTCAT
>DWJQ01000777.1:0-12776 GCA_018248915.1 Hesperia meskei straton
ATGCTTGATAATGTTGCCTTGCTTTTTTTGTTTTCATTGTAGGGCGACGCTCAATCTAGATATTTAAAACATCATTGTGTACAACATATTATGTTGTACATCGACATTTTTATAACATAGTACTATTTCATTTTTGGTCCTTGCATGTTTCTTTGCTTCATCTTCTCAGGTCTTCTTGCTCTTAAAAATCAGATCATTATTTTCTAACTGCTACATAATTGTAGTATAATATATACTTTACAGAAGGATTCTTTGAATTGAGGGTATGACCGACAACAAAATACAACTTAGGTCAAGAACTGTTCAAACTGGATCGAATATTCCTAACTGAGAATCGAACCGAGGAATCTATAAACGGTGGTTTGTCATCGTAACAACTGCGTCGTAGGTCGTCTTTAAATCTATTTAAGTTTTTCTTGTGTAGTTTACTTGTTTGTTTTATTTCCGTCGTTTTGCGGTGTAGTCGTTATTTACCGCGAGTGCAACGAGCGCACAGTGTAGCCTGCCAGGCACGGCTCCACACTCCATTACTCTCTGCCCACACCAGCCATCCTATCACATTGCCCTCTTTACACATTATCCTCTTTGTGCTTTATTATTAACTGACATCAAAAAAGGAGTAGGTTCTAGGGTCGATGGTAAATTTCTATGTGCAGCAATTTCTCTGTTATTTGTGAACCGATATTTTTTTAAAGAAAAAATAAATAAATGGCATATTCATGAAGTTCTATAGGGTAGGAATAAATACATTGAAAAATACTGATTTGAAGTATTTACCAATATTGACAGTGCTTGGCACTGATAACCACAGTTTCTTCATGAATACTAAGTATATACCTACTACGAGTACGACTTTTGTTCGTATGTTCATTCGTAAGCTCACGTATGTTAGTTTATCGGGTGTTAACATTAAAAATTAATTATTGGAGACAGCGCAAAAAATCCTGTTTCCGTTACTGATTAACTTTGTTCACTTGAACCCTTTAGATTTAATAGTACCAGACCCTACCCTACCTATTCAAGTGTAATTTGGAGTTGCAACATAGCAACTGTCTGAATTAAATGCTGCTTAGGTCCCACAATCGCCCTCCATTTAAGCTACCTCAACAGGTATCCGATCACGAGTCATAAAAACGATCAATTACGTCGACAAGTCTTTTGTTACAGGCGCATAAATTACGCACCCCTAAACTCGTCCAGGTGATTCAGGATTTTCCAACAAGGAAGCGTTACATCCAGACCGATCGGGCTCGTCCAGTGAAAACTCAAGCGTAATTAATATAATAATAGTTTGGGGGGGCGGGTATAAAGTCCGCGCGTGGCCGCTGCCGCCATTCGCCGCGGGAACCTCCGCGCATGCGCCTGACTCGCGAGTGATAGTGACAAGTGACAGTTGACCCACAAAATGTCCGCCAAAATTTACGTAAGTGTCAAATTGAGTGTTTAATAGCAATGTGGTTTCCGAACACCGAGCGGATTTTTTTTGTGAAGTGCTTAGTGGCAACGCGATCGATTGGTTCTCGAGATATCGTCCCAGGGTGGTTGTAAACCACATTTCTATTGTCGCATGTGAACTTATTTGAATCCGGGCCGACGGGGCGAGGGTCGCGCGGAATGTCATTGTATCTGTAACACGCTAAATACACGTTAAAGCCAAATGTAATTCATTCAAGGTTTCAGAGTTTTCGCACGGTTGCGTTTGCTTGTAGCTTTGTTCGAGCTTTTTCTCTTTTGGTCCGCAGTTTGCGGTTCGGAAATAATAATATCTATCGTTGCGGTTTGCGGTGGCTGTGGTGACTAATTATCAATTAGGTAGGCTTTTTAGGAAATTGAAAAAATCGTTATTTTTGTGAAAAAAAATCGTACATGATTTTTTTGTTACTTTTCTTTGAAGTAATGGAGAATGAAATGTGTGGTGGTACCAATTTATTGCATTCACATAATTAAAAGCGATAAAAGTGAAAGAAAAAAAGTATATTTCAACTGGAATAATTAGTAGTCACACAATATGATTGTTACACAACAATTTTTAATTGAATAAATGTTAAGTAAGGTTACAGCAATTGTAGCTACATTCGATGCGTGATTCAAAATTCCATTGAAGTTGATCGCGGGGTCGGTTGTGTGAAATGGCTTTGGTATTTACCTTACGGCTAAACGTTATTTTTATTTGTTAACCGATTACTATTTGATTTTTTATGATGTGCATTAATAAATATCACAATATTTATGCGTTAAAAATCAGAATATGGTAAACAAATTATAATTTATTTAAAATTTTAACTGAATAAATTTAAATTTAATTAATAATAACATTACATAATTACGTTCCTGCTTGAGGTAGCTACGCTTCAACTAACTTCTTAACAGCTCTCGGTAATATTTCTTCGTATTTTTGTAGGTAACTATTTATGACGCATAAGGAAAGTACGAATAATGACCATGAATAGACACATTGATTTAGTCAATATTAAAAAAAACATTAAGACTGTATTTCATTCGGTATGTTTGAACCATGAAGTAAATTTGCTTCATTGTTTGAACGTTAGAATGATGTTTATCTTAGTCGTAATAGAATTAAGTCGGTACAATGAGCAGTGGCAGTCTGGCAGGGCTAACTGGCCTATCAATGTACTTACATAGGTATATTTGGCAACAACATAATGCCTAGACTTAGACCGCGTGCACTAACTACTAGAAAGGACAATATCGAGCCGGGTCGTTCACCCCGACTTTAAAATAAGTCATGGAAATTATCATTGGATTCCACCTGAAATGAAGATACTTACTAAATGAAGTTACTTACATCACAATTAATTCAATTATTTAGTATGGAAATTAAATTAACTTTTGAATGAAGCTTTTTGATTCAAAGGATAGCTTTAGTTTATCGTGTGAGTGGTATAAGCTGGTTTTAATTTACACACACTATACTCACTCGTAATTTTGAAAAATAATTAAAAATAATACCCATGACCTGAGAAAAATCGAACTCAGGACCCCGTTACTAACAATTGGTCTCTTGCTTCATATTTGACCGGCAACACATCGGTGATGCCTTTTTTCTAAGTCCATCGGCAACGATGGTCACTTTCGTTTACTCATTGGTCAGTTATTACGTAAAAGTATAACTAATAGGTATAATAATCTAATTTTATCTTAACGTACCTATGTATGTATATCTTGTAGGTGTAGCCTGTCAAATTATAATATTGATTCATTTGTAATGTGCGTGTTATTTATTAAATTCCGAGTAATGTTATTATTTAATCCTGCTACCATGAGACCTTGTGATTCAGAATGCCATTACGACATAACATAATTAATAATACACGTTTGTACTTGCTAAAGTTTAGACCGCTATTTAAGTTAATTTTCCCATTAATCTTATGTGATGTATTTTAAAATTTATACATGAAGGAAAAAAACACTACAAATATAAGGACATAGCTATTGAAATATGTTTTAAGTGGTAGGTCTATAAAACCGATTGTTACAACTTCTAACATGCTTACTTATAGGTATTATTTTGTCTTCATTTATCGTAGCAACTTTGATTATTCTCTGTTCTTCTTTGGTCGGCAACGCATTGTTGATTTTAGCGTTACTGATGTACACGGGGGACGAAGATTACATAATATTAGGTGACCTGTTAATCCACAGACCGCTATGGCGCAATGGTTACCATGCCGGACTACCGCCCTAAGGGTCCTGGGTTCGATTCCGATCGAAGTGGAAGTTTAAATAAGTTGACTTTCTTATCGATGACAATCACGATACGGGGAATTATGGGATGTGGCTATGAGTAACTAGCATGTTTTAGTAGTTTGTATTTACATAAACGAAATATTTACATAAGTAACATCTTAATTGTACTGATCGACTTAGAAAACGGTCAACAGTTTATTGCGTACTCTTATCAGACCTTGCCGATGAACACATAACACTTCACATCGCGAATGCAGTGTTCGCCCATTATCACCTCATTAGCTTCCAGTACGCATCGCAATCAGATCGATTGAGAATCTGCGGCCGTTTTGCGATATTAACTCTACGTGCAACTATGTAGGGTCTGTTTTGCGGTGACGCGCTAACAGAAGCTGTTTCACTTTCGTATGGAAAGTGAAAACGGTACCGCAGGAAGTAGTCGTGCGCCGGTCAGCTCTAAACGGGCGGTTGAACAATCTTTATGGGTGCACTGCGCTCTTGTCTATGCGGCCGTCCCCGCTCAATGTTGCTGTAACCACTGATTGGTTGATGACGTTGTTAATATGGGATCTAGTTTCGCGAACTTATTCTAAGAGCTTACAATTTTATGCTTGAAGAAAATCAGGGTTATTAGAGTTTGCTGTTTCACTTAAATTAAATCAATTGAAATCAAAGTTACAAATCTTTGAATGTATGATGTAGACTTTGGTGAAATTCCGAAGATATGGGATATAAATAAATAAATATCCTGGTCCAGTGCGAGTCGCACCTTGGTTTCCGTACCACCGAGTGATATTTAACTGTTAGTAGTTCGTCAAAATGTAGAAGAATTTCCTTTTGGGACCCCCTTTGGATTTTTTTAAATTTACCATGATGGCGGCTACAGTAATACACATAATGTGGAATCTATACATAGAGCCATGCAGACACGATGGTCACACATGGTACGGAACCCTGAAAAGTGAGTGTATATAGAAAGTAGTGATAAAACAAAACACTTGCTATAATAATTCGTCATGTAGCGCCGGCAATCCGTCAGCAATGATCACGCGCTGGTCCGCTCGTGTCATGATTACTGCCAGTGATTATACATTTTCACAGCAAAGCGTGCGTCAGTGGGTTGAAGAGGTGATTACGAGCACTTTCGCTGACTTTTATAAATGAACTATTTGCAATCAACACATCCATCCAAAGGCCCAAGAATCCATCGAAAACCATCTGATGTTCGAAGATGAATAATGTTGTTCAAGTTATTGTTACAAATAATTGAACGCCTGTTTCAATGTTTTTTAGTAAATCCATCGCTTAGTGGGAAAAAGTTCGGGATGAAAGTTGGTTTCAATACAAACAAAAGTAGGTAGGTACTTTTACGCGGGCAAAAGCTGGCTAAACACATAAACATTATATCAATGCTTAAAAATGCAACATTTTAGCTGTCCCCTACCCATTTGGGACACAGATAAAAATGTCGTGTCCCGCGCTCGTCACGACACGACGCGCGCCCACACTCAGTCGTCATGCCGTGTCGTGTGGTTCCGTGTTGTGACCCGGGTTGCTTGCGACATGCTTAGCTCAGCCCTGGTCACGAAACCCTTTGAAATTAAGGCAAATGGATACTGAAATCATTAATAAGCTATACTTTATTAACAATACTCAAAACGCAAGAATTGATAAATCTTAGCCAACTACCGTAGGCCGACGTTATTGTTCAGTGATTCCATTCTCAGTCATTCATTCTCCTGTATTATTTTCAACGATTTTATAGATATTTTATTACTTGTATTTTAAACACATACAGATATTCGTAGCAATAACGTTAGTTCATAATGGGTCTCCACATCCACAGATCGCATTTCGGAGATCGACATCCGTCGTCTTACCTTCTACAGCAGCATTGCGAACTTAAGAATGTTTAGGGCTAACGCACTACCAAATGCGCATGTCATTAACTCATCGCAGATTGTGCACATTTTTCTGTGATACGGGTAGGTACTCACGATGTGTAAGCCTATATTTTGGACTCTATTCCGCTACGAACACGATTTAGGGAATTGGGTCGAATTCGTACATTGATCAATGTACCTATCAATAACAAGCCGTGAATGTGAGTACCCTATGATATTCACATTATAATAGTGAAATCAAAGACTACTTTCTTAAATGTCTTTGTAGAGTGAATTCATTTAACTCAGTTCTAAGTCACCAGTCGCTTATTTCCCATATAATTTAACTTGAACAGTGTATTATTATATTTTCGTGTGAGACAAGAATTCGTCATAGGTGGTATGAAGTAAGCGCACCTATTATAATTTTAGGTTTTCCCCACTCTGAACCCAAATGCTTACGATAAAGGCATGCTAACAGAATACAGTTCTATCGAAACATCGAGCACCGACCTATTTAATATTTCAAAATAGCAGTAGCTAGCAATTGTATATTTTAATCTACCTATTACTGTTTGTAAGGAACTAACCGCAATCATAATTTTACTAGATAACTTTTTTGGTAACGTCTTACTAGTTCTTTTTTTTTCTTTTTTATTTTAGCTTGTTGTGTCGTCGCATATAAATTCGAGCGACATCTGACGAGTACTTTTCGAGGTATCTTTAGCAATTAATATTGAACTTGTTTTTTTAAGTTAGTATTACCTAATGCAAAGTTTGTACAATACAGTGTATTATAACGCAGTTTATGTTGTAGGTACAGAAAGGGTGCGCTGAAAAATTGATGTCAGCAGAATTAAATTGAATTTTTATCACATAAGCACACCAGTTAAACCCATCGTCTCTATCGCTTGTTCCGCGCTCTCGTTTGCGCGCTCGGTTCAGGTTCACACTTTTTCGTGCACGCATCCGGTGTTCATCAATTCATAAGACGTTATCACGTCAAAACATTTCAAAACAAAACATGAACCGTATCATTAATTTTATAATTACTCTATTTTCGGCTACGACCAGCAGTCTATAATTAAGTAACATGAAACCCGCAACTCATAACACAATTTTATTATTAACGCAAGTAATGTTGGGTCGATTGCTTGAGATTGGAATCGAGTTTCCAATGGCTGCCATTTGAATATTATCTTATCATCACGCCCACGACTCGCGGCCGCGGGTAACAGCCTCTGGGAGACACAATGGACCTACAGACATTTCAATTATATTGTTTGTGTTATCCGCGACAAATCTGATCAAATTATGCGTACCTTAACTTAACCTTACGTAAGTTAACTTAAGGTTAAAAGCAATTGATGGTCCACCGCGCCGGCGCGGCTAGGCGGCTGAATAGATCGTAAATTGTTATACCTTACCGTACTCTTTGGTTACTTAAACGGTTAGATTTAATTTTAATAAATTTATTGTTTGTTTTTTATTCGCTGATATTATCTAACCCTAACACACAAATAAATAAAGCAAACGCTCCCATGGTACATTAATTCAGCTTGAAAATATATTTCAAACTTATTAAATAACAAATCTAGTAAAATAAAACCTTACAAGATAGAGTCGAAATCTATTAACATTAATGTAGGTCAGGCCAGACACTGATTGAGTTATAAAGTTAATTTTATATTCCGTAATATTTAAATACTTTTCAGATAATGTCTGCAAAAATAGAATGAATAATTTCTTTTGATATAAAACTTTACGTGAAACTAGTCCATTGTTTGAACAAAAGCAATATTTCACTTGTAGTTTTTGTTGAAAAGTTTGGCATTGAACTAATCTTGGTATAAGTATAAACGTAAAATGAATTTGATGTTTGCACGGTGAAAATACTACTAAACTTATGCACTATTTATTATTTTGTTCTATTAAATTATATGCTTAATATATTGGATGGGTCCATGGATGGACGAATGAATCAATGACCGCTAGGCCTAAAATTTCTTGAGGGTTTATGTGCTTTTATGGGCACGTAAAGCAGTCGATCCCGCTTTTTGTCCATGTACAGTAGACGTCGGAGGGCTTCGGGCCAGTTCGGGCATAATAATTTCAGGCACTTGCGTGGGCCATTAGCCTAACCACCATTGCGGCGCACTAAAGCATTATGCAACTTAATTCAAATTTTAAACTTTTAATTTCAAATTTGTGTGCGCTAACCTAGATGATATAGCTAACGGTTACAGCAAGAAACAATCCGGTCCTTGAGGTATACTTCACACTAACTAATAAAGCTACCTAATACATTTGTTAGGGCAATTAAAAATTTATTCTGCTTAAATTCAATATAACTCCTTACTCAAGTTCTCAGCAAGATTACGTGCATGTATATAAATATACAGGTTGTATGTATGTGAACGTTGTTAAGACCTTATAAGCTAACAATTGAGTGATAACTTTTTCAACGTCATCTTGACACGTGTGAGAACGAACGAAAGGAACAAAAACCATTCTACGTCGCTCGAAAAGCGTAATATTTACAACTAGGGTCGTTTACAGCCATAGACTGGTGAGATAGACTTCTGACTAGCGTGGCGAACATGAGACAGCGCGAGAAAGAAGGAATTATGTGGGACTAGAATAAATTCGATGGTCAGCTTACGGGTATGTAGCTATGTGTGTGTATGTGGTGTAGCTTTTAATACATTAATTAATTTATTATTTATTAAACATAATAAATACATCATAAATAATCGTCTGGAAAGATCAACAGTTCTAAATCGAAGACTAGCGATTATAAGGTATCAGCTAGGTTACAATTACAAGTTAATACTCTGGGGGTAATTGGTAGTTCGATGGATGACCTGAAGTGTTTGTAGCAATCTTTGTATAAATTGTTTTCTATTGACTGTAGACAAAATTATTGGCAAATTTGGAAGAGTCTAGAGGTGAGAGGTTGTAACTCTTCATATTTACACAGAACCAATTAGAGATCAGAAGATAGCCGCGGTATCGCAAAAGGGATCTTTGCCTTCCTCTTTTTGCTTTACGAACAATAAACACGCGATAAATGCGTAGATACGTGATTTCAAACTTTCTATATTTTTCGCTACCTTTCAAATCCATTAAGCTCATACCCGGTGCGGCTGCGGCACGCGGCGTGCGGCTGCGGTCTGCGGCTGTGTGAATTCATGGTTAAGTAACAATGTTGTTATCGAGTATTGTACAATACTAATCGGATGACTTTATGCCGGACGATGTTGTAAGGTATGTAATGCAGGACCATTAAAACTATCGAGTTGGTCGCGGTTCCATCGCGGGCGACAGTCGAGTAGCGAATTCGGATAACTTGTTAGTTTTATAGTTGCTTAATCTTTGGGATATTTTCATCCTTTGCATAAAAATAACGTTTGCATCATCATTTGTGATGCGTACCGCCAAGGCTTAGTTTAACCTTCCTGTGTCAGTGTTGGTATATATGTACATACGTAGGCGGCTTCGTATAATGAGGGAGTGAGAGAGACCTCAAGAGAAGACTAAAAAATATGCATTTACTAAGGAAATAGGTACGCTCATAATCAATTCAGTTCAAAATTCAATTATGTATATCAAAACAAATGGGATTGTTTCAAGCACTACCTTATTTATTAAGTAATATTAATTAATTTATTAACAATATTTGTTGTACCTACTTAATTGACAAAAACATACTTTGTCCTACTTCGATTTTGAGTAATTGCTTGTTGCTTTTTTTGGATCAAAGGTAGGTATAAGAATTTCATATTAACTCATAATATTTAAATATTTACTAATGAATTATTTCGCTTTTAATAATTTCCTACAACTTTAGTGATTAATAATCATAAAAAAGTAATTAATCGATTTTTTGTATCAACTAATCAGTTGAGACTGCAAACAGGAAAAATGATTTAAAAAATTGCATAAAATGTACCAATCAGAAATTATAATAGTGTCGGGTTGCTTTCAAGTATTACTTTCACCTAAGAACCGAGGATTCCCCAGTATTTGAAATTATCTGGATATACGAACAGTACCTACGGATAATTTTGCAAATCTGATTTTGGTTTAGTAATTTTTTATAATTGTAATCACTTTATACATGGAAGCTATAAATGTATGGTACTCAGCAGAGTAAGTAAAAGACTCGAATGAATTTTGCAGTGTTGCAAATAATGTTTAGTTTGCATTTTAGGCTGAACAGCCTTTGCTTTTAAAAGTATTCAAGAGCAGTGCTCGCAGAAAAAATATTCAGATATAAAAAGTGTGAAAAAATAATGAAAGTGTAAATTGTACTCGTATCTAGTACGCGACAAGTTATTTAAACATTTTTAGGCTTGAATGATTAATTGTGTAAATATAACAAAATTGAAATGGCTGACCTGCAAACACGCAATGTTTATTATATGACAATACAAACAAATCAAGTCAATATCAGGTTTCAAGTATTAACAGTAAAAAAATATCGTATCCATAATTTGGATAGAGACTGTAAATCAATTATAAAAAGAATTAAGTTACTTCTTTGTCACTCTCTCCTGTGTTACATCTATAAAACAATCGAAACACCAAAAAAACTAACTGAAACAAGTAAAAAGTTATCGGCTAAGTGCGAGTCGGACTCGCGCACGAAGGGTTCCGTACTATTATGTATAAAAACGCCAAAAAAATCTGGTCTGTCGTATGGTCGCCCAATTAAATATTTCTTTTATTCTGTTTTTTAGTACTTGTTGTTGTAGCGGCAACAGAAATACATTTTTTTGTGAAAATTTCAACTATGTAGCTATTATGGTTCATAAGATACAGCCTGGTGACAGACGGACGGACGGACGGATTGCGAAGTCTCAGTAATAGGGTCCCGTTTGACCCTTTGGGTACGGAACCCTAAAAAGTAACTCGTAATTTTGATAAAGTTATTATTTTTACTTATATACGTCCCTGATCGCAAATGAAGGGAAATTATATAATAATAACGTTTATATAAAAATCTGTTCATTTACTTTATTTCATTTTCTGTCTTTTACGCTAAATTGTTGTTGACCTACAATCTATTTAATAGTATTTGTGCTGCAATACTTTTACCCAAAACTTTAATAAAAAGTAGTTCCAGCAAAAAGTTAAACAAGAAAAACAGTTGGTGTACATATTTTAAAATGCCTATGTAATTACAATTTATAAACACATCTTTTAAGCTACGCCCAAAGGTTAGTGTTCTATGGATATGCCTGACAAGTTTGCTTGTAACTTGTAAACCAGTCAATCAACGAATACTTTATGCAATTCAATTTATTCATTTTTTTGCTTATGTCTATGTTTGTTATTCATTTATTTATGCCTGAATAACTGTTCGTAATTCATTATCATAAAAATAAGCTAGGTACTTTTTGTGATGAAATCAATCGTAACAGCTAAATAAATTACCTTCTGGACATTGTTTCCCACGATCGTTCTGTAAATATCATCAAGTTCCACTTCCTAGTTGGTTCAACTATTACAATATAATGTTTTTGGTACCACCCAATCTCGGCTTCATATCAGCTAAATTTTAAGGTCAGTGGCTAATCATTTCAAGCCGTACAACTTTTGGTGTAACATTTTCTACAAATTATGCTATAATATAATAATGACAAAGTAAAAACATTTAAAAGTATTTCTGTTTAAAAGTACTTTAAAGGTACTCCATGTGTCAAAGTTAAAGCACTTGTAACATTTTTATACAGCATTCTAGTAGGTACTTATTTCAGTTCAGATACATTGATCTCACATTTATCGATCGATCATGTATCTTGTTCGAGTTAGCCGCCAATCGTCTTATCGTTCTATTTATTTATTCTCGGCCGGCAACGCATCGGTGATTATTTTGGTGTTGTTGAGTCCATGGGCAACGTTATCCACTTGGATCGTATGCTCGTTTATCGGCTATTAACATAAAAAAGGAAATACCAATAAAAATGTAACGAGCCTGACGCGTCAGCCTGAGCCGCCGGAGCTGATTATCTACAGTGACTCGGATCGTCTGCCTTGATTATCTCAGTGAAAAAGGTTATCGATCGGTTGTAGTACGCCCACCTTCCGCTGCAATTGATGGGAGTACACGGCTGTCAGACGGCAACAAGAGATCGCTCAATGAACTCGCACATTCTATATGTTAGGTACTTCTCACATTACGCTATTCATTAGCTATGCGACTGCAACGCAATCCCAAAATTCTATAGATCTGATACTTTTTACTGGCAGGAGTCGCATCGTAGACGCGTCTCGTGTCAGATACATACAAATTTTGGATTGCATTGCAGTCGCGGACCTCATAAAGCGTTGTGTGAGAAGTGCCTAAGTCGCTTCATATTGCATGGAGTGCTATTAATAAATTTTATCTCCTGAACAAAAAATAAAGAAAGTCACCTTACATGTTCGTGTCTCTATTGCAACAAATAATAAAGAGTTAATAATGCTTGGCTGGACAGAACCCAACGCGTACAGAGTCTAACTCACACTTTACTGATTCATATGATTCGCGCATTATACATATTTCTTGGCCATATCTCAGGCTGACATCCCGACATTTTGGATCTAGTCATCTTTAGTTGGTATGCATTGTGATTAAAATAGACTGAATATACCTACAGTGACTGGGATTTATAGTCCCTTGAAAGGGTTCCTCGTATTCTTACATTAAAATGAAATCTCTACGAGACTATTTATGCAATTCTGTTTCATTTGACAGATACTCTTTACTGAGTGTATTTTCGTATTCAGTTTTACCTGTAGTTGGTAGATATTTATGACGTGAAAATTAATTTTTGAATTTCACAGAAATTAGTTGTTAGTACATCTCCATGAAACGTACACTTGCTATGTAAGTGAGGCCGCACACCGATACCACATATAACTCGCAACATATATTTACGGCGCCATAATTATTGCGATATATTTACGCGGCGACAAATGTATTGTATACGCACATCGGAAGCACAGTTGTAGCGTCTACTTGTATTGTCTTTCATTTTCGTAAAGTCATTGTTGTCATTTTTGAAGCACGGCGCCACATACAGTACGCCCAACTTATCTCTGAAATGGCAAAAATTGGAACTAAAGTACGTTGTGGTCATTCATCTGTCAGTTACTAGTGTGCAATGATTGGTCAAATGAATGTCAAATGCGTCCGAC